>JBBPBR010002186.1:0-13098 GCA_037974775.1 Cicer pinnatifidum | reverse complement strand
CTCCCTAGGCTTATTCTTGTCCAATTAGGGTTTTTAACCAATCTTGTGCATCCAATAGGCGTGTTTGTGTCATTGGATGGTCAATTAGGTCATTTTCGTCCTCCCTAGGCTTTTTCTTGTCCAATTAGGGTTTTTAACCAATCTTGTGCATCCAATAAGTTCATTTGTGTCTTTGGATTAACATTTAGGTCATTTTCATCCTCCCTAGGCATATTCTTGTCCAATTAGGGTTTTTAACTAATCTTGTGCATCCAATAGGTGTGTTTGTGTCATTGGATGATCAATTAGGTTATTTTCGTCCTCCCTAGGCATATTCTTGTCCAATTAGGGTTTTTAACTAATCTTGTGCATCCAATAAGTTCATTTTTGTCATTGGATTATCAATTAGGTCATTTTCGTCCTACCTAGGCATATTCTTGTCCGATTAGGGTTTTTAACCAATCTTGTGCATCCAATAGGTGTGTTTGTGTCATTGGATGATCAATTAGGTCATTTTCGTCCTCCCTAGGCATATTCTTGTCCAATTAGGGTTTTTAACCAATCTTGTGCATCCAATAGGTGTGTGTATCATTGGATGATCAATTAGGTCATTTTCGTCTTCCCTAGGCTTATTCTTGTCCAATTAGGGTTTTTAACCAATCTTGTGCATCCAATAAGTTGAGTTGTGTCATTGGATTAACATTTAGGTCATTTTCGTCCTCCCTAGGCATATTCTTGTCCAATTAGGGTTTTTAACCAATCTTGTGCATCCAATAATTTCATTTGTGTCATTGGATTAACATTTAGGTCATTTTCGTCCTCCCTAGGCATATTCTTGTCCAATTAGGGTTTTTAACCAATCTTGTGCATCCAATAGGTGTGTTTGTGTCATTGGATAATCAATTAGTTTATTTTCGTCCTCCCTAGGCTTATTCTTGTCCAATTAGGGTTTTTAACCAATCTTGTGCATCCAATAGGTGTTAAACCAATCTTGTGCATCCAATAGGTGTGTTTGTGGCAATAGATGATCAATTAGGTCATTTTCGTCCTCCCTAGGCTTATTCTTGTCCAATTAGGGTTTTTAACCAATCTTGTGCATCCAATAAGTGTGTTTGTGTCATTGGATGATCAATTAGGTCATTTTCGTCCTCCCTAGACATATTCTTGTCCAATTAGGGTTTTTAACCAATCTTGTGCATCCAATAGGTGTGTTTGTGTCATTGGATGATCAATTAGGTCATTTACGTCCTCCCTAGGCTTATTCTTGTCCAATTAGGGTTTTTAACCAATCTTGTGCATCCAATAGGTGTTAAACCAATCTTGTGCATCCAATAGGTGTGTTTGTGGCAATAGATGATCAATTAGGTCATTTTCGTCCTCCCTAGGCTTATTCTTGTCCAATTAGGGTTTTTAACCAATCTTGTGCATCCAATAGGTGTGTTTGTGTCATTGGATGATCAATTAGGTCATTTTTGTCCTCCCTAGGCATATTCTTGTCCAACTAGGGTTTTAAACCAATCTTGTGCATCCAATAGGTGTGTTTGTGTCATTGGATAATCAATTAGGTCATTTTCGTCCTCCCTAGGCTTATTCTTGTCCAATTAGGGTTTTTAACCAATCTTGTGCATCCAATAAGTTCATTTGTGTTATTGGATTAACATTTAGGTCATATTCGTCCTCCCTAGGCATATTCTTTTCCAATTAGGGTTTTTAACCAATCTTGTGCATCCAATAGGTGTGTTTGTGTCATTGGATGATCAATTAGGTCATTTTCGTCCTCCCTAGGCTTATTCTTGTCCAATTAGGGTTTTTAACCAATCTTGTGCATCCAATAAGTTTGTTTGTGTCATTGAATTAATATTTAGGTCATTTTCGTCCTCTCTAGGCATATTCTTGTCCAATTAGGGTTTTTAACCAATCTTGTGCATCCAATAGGTGTGTTTGTGTCATTGGATGATCAATTAGGTCATTTTCGTCCTCCCTAGGCTTATTCTTGTCCAATTAGGGTTTTTAACCAATCTTGTGCATCCAATAAGTTCATTGGTGTCATTGTATGATCAATTTGGTCATTTTCGTCCTCCCTAGGCTTATTCTTGTCCAACTAGGGTTTTTAACCAATCTTGTGCCTCCAATAGGTGTGTTTGTGTCATTGGATGATCAATTAGGTCATTTTCGTCCTCCCTAGGCTTATTCTTGTCCAATTAGGGTTTTTAACCAATCTTGTGCATCCAATAAGTTGAGTTGTGTCATTGGATTCACATTTAGGTCATTTTCGTTCTCCCTAGGCTTATTCTTGTCCAATTAGGGTTTTTAACCAATTTTGTGCATCCAATAAGTTCATTTGTGTTATTGGATTAACATTTAGGTCATATTCGTCCTCCCTAGGCATATTCTTGTCCAATTAGGGTTTTAACCAATCTTGTGCATCCAATAGGTGTGTTTGTGTCATTCGATGATCAATTAGGTCATTTTCGTCCTCCCTAGGCATATTCTTGTCCAGTTAGGGTTTTTAACCAATCTTGTGCATCCAATAGGTGTGTTTGTGTCATTGGATGATCAATTAGGTCATTTTCGTCCTCCCTAGGCTTATTCTTGTCCAATTAGGGTTTTTAACCAATCTTGTGCATCCAATAAGTTCATTAGTGTCATTGGATGATCAATTAGGTCATTTTCGTCCTCCCTAGGCATGTTCTTGTCAAACTAGGGTTTTTAACCAATCTTGTGCATTCAATAGGTGTGTTTGTATCATTGGATGATCAATTAGGTCATTTTCGTCCTCCCTATGCATATTCTTGTCCAATTAGGGTTTTTAACCAATCTTGTGCATCCAATAAGTTGAGTTGTGTCATTGGATTAACATTTAGGTCATTTTCGTTCTCCCTAGGCTTATTCTTGTCCAATTCGGGTTTTTAACCAATCTTGTGCATCCAAAAACTTTGTTTGTGTCATTGAATTAATATTTAGGTCATTTTCGTCCTCCCTAGGCATATTGTTGTCCAATTAGGGTTTTTACCCAATCTTGTGCATCCAATAGGTGTGTTTGTGTCATTGGATGATCAATTAGGTCATTTTCGTCCTCCCTAGGCTTATTCTTGTCCAATTAGGGTTTTTAAGCAATCTTGTGGATCCAATAAGTTCATTTGTGTCATTGGATTAACATTTAGGTCATTTTCGTCCTCCCTAGGCATATTCTTGTCCAATTAGGGTTTTTAACCAATCTTGTGTATCCAATAAGTTCATTAGTGTCATTGGATGATCAATTAGGTCATTTTGGTCCTCCCTAGGCATGTTCTTGTCCAACTAGGGTTTTTAACCAATCTTGTGCATCCAATAGGTGTGTTTGTATCATTGGATGATCAATTAGGTCATTTTCGTCCTCCCTAGGCTTATTCTTGTCCAATTAGGGTTTTTAACCAATCTTGTGCATCCAATAAGTTGAGTTGTGGCATTGGATTAGCATTTAGGTCATTTTCATTCTCCCTAGGCTTATTCTTGTCCAACTAGGGTTTTTAACCAATCTTGTGCATCCAATAAGTTCATTTGTGTCATTGGATGATCAATTAGCTCATTTTCGTCCTCCCTAGGCATATTCTTGTCCAACTAGGGTTTTTAACCAATCTTGTGCATCCAATAGGTGTGTTTGTGTCATTGGATGATCAATTAGGTCATTTTCGTCCTCCCTAGGCTTATTCTTGTCCAATTAGGGTTTTTAACCAATCTTGTGCATCCAATAAGTTCATTAGTGTCATTGGATGATCAATTAGGTCATTTTCGTCCTCCCTAGGTGATATGATCTTAATAGTCATAGTTCACTTTAAGGATCGTTCTAGGTTGGAAACTTACAAATTTGAGTGAAAATCCCGTAAAGCTGCAGAATGCAATAAACGGCGCTGCAAAACTCCGATTCGGCCGATTCCAAAACGAGGTGAAAGATGACGTTCTGAAACGCAAGTTAGGCTTTAGAATCACCGAAAACCAATATATAGAACTCGAGATATGAACGCAGGTTACTGATCACGAAAATTGGAAGAATTGGAAGATTTGGAATATTAGGGTTTAATTTAAAGGAAACTCAATATTATTATTCAACAAACGAATCAAGAACAAAATGGCGCCACAATCTAGGGATTGATAAGCCAAAAAGAACGCCACAAGGATTAACAACCTTGATAAGTTCAAAGTGAATTCTTTCAAGAACTCTAGAGAGCAAAGCCTCACAAAAATTAATATTCAAAATCTGCCCTTCCATGAGGTTACAAATGCTTATTTATACTAAGTCTATCTCTAAACCTAAACGGGTCATAAGTAACACCATTGTCTAGGGCCCATATGGGTCTTACATCTTATTTCTTTTTTTTAACATAAACTTAATGTAAGGAAGTAAAGTATCTTCACTTACACATAATAAAAACTAAATCAATAATAAAACTATTACAATTCCAAATCAAAGCGAACTAAGAATTAATACAAACCAAATTAAAATAAATAAAGTTTATGCTAATTTATTAAAATATGAATCATCTTCATGCTCTTGAGATCCTTATCATTCCCTCTTTCTTGAAGAAATTCGACCACGAATTTAAGCTCCATTATATCGTACATGAAGAAATAATCCAAACAAACCACAAGCTCATCATATCCACCGGGGTCAAACGGGAAATTAGAAAAGTTACCAAATGTGATAAGTCGGTGAAATGCACTTCCATCTTTAATAACTAACATCTTATCACATTTATAGTGAAGGTAAAAAATTCTAAAGATGGGGATAAAGTTATACCTTTTGAAGTTGATATTTATGACCAAATTTACCTTCTTGGGATTGAAATATCTGGCAAACAATATGTTACTTTGTATTTGCAAAGCCTTCAAAGCAAGTTGAGTTACACAGACAATCTCTTCATCACAAAAAAATGGTGACTCAATAATTTCCTTGTAAGCATCCTTTTGAGGAACCTTTGAATAATCACCTTCAAGCACTAACATTGCTTCATTTACCTCACTTTCTTGTTTGAAGAGACTTTCGATTTTACTCACTTTTCTTTCAATGTCAACATATGGATGACATTTCTCCTTTGGAGACACTTCTTCAAGCACTTGCAATAGAGAATTATCACAATTAGACAAATAGTTGACGTCAATTTCTTGCCCTTTGTCCCTCAAATGTTTCTCCTCTTCTTCTTTCTTTTGTTTGATTTTATCTATCTCTCTCAGGGCAAGCTTCTCTACTTTTCTAGCTTGCTTTGCATATCCATTGTCATACAAATATTTCACATACTCTGGATCCAATACAAAATCTCGAATATATTGAGGATATGACATACTTAGGAATTTTGTCAAACATGTAGTGTGCAATAATTTTTTTTTTCAATTCCAAACCTAGAGACAAGCTCTGTTACCACATGTTCTTGTCCTACTAGGGTTTTTAACCAATCTTGTGCATCCAATAGGTGTGTTTGTATCATTGGATGATCAATTAGGTCATTTTCGTCCTCCCTAGGCATATTCTTGTCCAATTAGGGTTTTTAACCAATCTTGTGCATCCAATAAGTTTGTTTGTTTCATTGAATTAATATTTAGGTCATTTTCGTCCTCCCTAGGCATATTCTTGTCCTATTAGGGTTTTTAACAAATCTTGTGCATCCAATAGGTGTGTTTGTGTCATTGGATGATCAATTAGGTCATTTTCGTCCTCCCTAGGCTTATTCTTGTCCAATTAGGGTTTTTAACCAATCTTGTGCATCCAATAGGTGTGTTTGTGTCATTGGATGATCAATTAGGTCATTTTCGTCCTCCCTAGGCATATTCTTGTCCAATTAGGGTTTTTAACAAATCTTGTGCATCCAAAAGTTCATTTGTCTTATTGGATTAACATTTAGGTCATATTCGTCCTCCCTAGGCATATTCTTGTCCAATAAAGGTTTTTAACCAATGTTGTGCATCCAATAGGTGTGTTTGTGTCATTGGATGATCAATTAGGTCATTTTCGTCCTCCCTAGGCATATTCTTGTCCAATTTGGGTTTTTAACAAATCTTGTGCATCCAATAGGTGTGTTTGTGTCATTGGATGATCAATTAGGTCATTTTCGTCCTCCCTAGGCTTATTCTTGTCCAATTAGGGTTTTTAACCAATCTTGTGCATCCAATAAGTTGAGTTGTGTCATTGGATTAACATTTAGGTCATTTTCGTTCTCCCTAGGCTAATTCTAGTCCAATTAGGGTTTTTAACCAATCTTGTGCATCCAATAGGTGTGTTTGTGTCAATGGATGATCAATTAGGTCATTTTCGTCCTCCCTAGGCTTATTCTTGTCCAATTAGGGTTTTTAACCAATCTTGTGCATCCAATAAGTTCATTTGTGTCATTGGATTAACATTTAGGTCATATCCGTCCTCCCTAGGCATATTCTTGTCCAATTAGGGTTTTTAACCAATCTTGTGCATCCAATAAGTTCATTTGTGTTATTGGATTAACATTTAGTTCATATTCGTCCTCCCTAGGCATATTCTTGTCCAATTAGGGTTTTTAACTAATCTTGTGCATCCAATAGGTGTGTTTGTGTCATTGGATGATCGATTAGGTCATTTTCGTCCTCCCTAAGCATATTCTTGTCCAATTAGGGTTTTTAACCAATCTTGTGCATCCAATAGATGTGTTTGTGTCATTGGATGATCAATTAGGTCATTTTCGTCCTCCCTAAGCATATTCTTGTCCAATTAGGGTTTTTAACCATTCTTGTGCATCAAATAGGTGTGTTTGTGTCATTGGATGATCAATTAGGTCATTTTTGTCCTCCCTAGGCTTATTCTTGTCCAATTAGGGTTTTTAACCAATCTTGTGCATCCAATAAGTTCATTAGTGTCAATGGATGATCAATTAGGTCATTTTCGTCCTCCCTTGGCATTTTCTTGTCCAACTAGGGTTTTTAACCAATCTTGTGCATCCAATAGGTGTGTTTGTGTCATTGGATGATCAATTAGGTCATTTTCGTCCTCCCTAGGCTTATTCTTGTCCAATTAGGGTTTTTAACCAATCTTGTGCATCCAATAGGTGTGTTTGTGTCATTGGATGATCAATTAGGTCATTTTCGTCCTCCCTAGGCTTATTCTTGTCCAATTAGGGTTTTTAACCAATCTTGTGCATCCAATAAGTTCATTTGTGTCATTGGGTTAACATTTAGGTCATATCCGTCCTCCCTAGGCATATTCTTGTCCAATTAGGGTTTTTAACCAATCTTGTGCATCCAATAGGAGTGTTTGAGTCATTGGATGATCATTTAGGTCATTTTCATCCTCCCTAAGCATATTCTTGTCCAATTAGGGTTTTTAACCAATCTTGTGCATCCAATAGATGTGTATGTGTCATTGGATGATCAATTAGGTCATTTTCGTCCTCCCTAATCATATTCTTGTCCAATTAGGGTTTTTAACCAATCTTGTGCATCCAATAGATGTGTTTGTGTCATTGGATGATCAATTAGGTCATTTTCGTCCTCCCTAAGCATATTCTTGTCCAATTAGGGTTTTTAACCATTCTTGTGCATCCAATAGGTGTGTTTGTGTCATTGGATGATCAATTAGGTCATTTTGGTCCTCCCTAGGCTTATTCTTGTCCAATTAGGGTTTTTAACCAATCTTGTGCATCCAATAGGTGTGTTTGTGTCATTGGATGATCAATTAGGTCATTTTCGTCCTCCCTAGGCTTATTCTTGTCCAATTAGGGTTTTTAACCAATCTTGTGCATCCAATAAGTTCATTTGTGTCATTGGATTAACATTAAGGTCATTTTCGTCCTCCCTAGGCATATTCTTGTCCAATTAGGGTTTTTAACCAATCTTGTGCATCCAATAAGTTGAGTTGTGTCATTGGATTAACATTTAGGTCATTTTCGTCCTCCCTAGGCTTATTCTTGTCCAATTAGGGTTTTTAACCAATCTTGTGCATCCAATAGGTGTGTTTGTGTCATTGGATGATCAATTAGGTCATTTTCGTCCTCCCTAGGCTTATTCTTGTCCAATTAGGGTTTTTAACCAATCTTGTGCATCCAATAGGTGTGTATGTGTCGTTAGATGATCAATTAGGTTATTTTCGTCCTCCATAGGCTTATTCTTGTCCAATTAGGGTTTTTAACCAATCTTGTGCATCCAATAAGTTGAGTTGTGTCATTGGATTAACATTTAGGTCATTTTCGTCCTCCCTAGGCATATTCTTGTCCAATTAGGGTTTTTAACCAATCTTGTGCATCCAATAGGTGTTTAACCAATCTTGTGCATCCAATAGGTGTGTTTGTGGCAATAGATGATCAATTAGGTCATTTTCGTCCTCCCTAGGCTTATTCTTGTCCAATTAGGGTTTTTAACCAATCTTGTGCATCCAATAGGTGTGTATGTGTCATTGGATGATCAATTAGTTTATTTTCGTCCTCCCAATGCTTATTCTTGTCCAATTAGGGTTTTTAACCAATCTTGTGCATCCAATAGGTGTTTAACCAATCTTGTGCATCCAATAGGTGTGTTTGTGGCAATAGATGATCAATTATGTCATTTTGGTCCTCCCTAGGCTTATTCTTGTCCAATTAGGGTTTTTAACCAATCTTGTGCATCCAATAGGTGTGTTTGTGTCATTGGATGATCAATTAGGTCATTTTCGTCCTCCCTAGGCTTATTCTTGTCCAATTAGGGTTTTTAACCAATCTTGTGCATCCAATAAGTTGAGTTGTGTCATTGGATTAACATTTAGGTCATTTTCGTCCTCCCTAGGCTTATTCTTGTCCAATTAGGGTTTTTAACCAATCTTGTGCATCCAATAGGTGTGTTTGTGTCATTGGATGATCAATTAGGTCATTTTCTTCCTCCCTAGGCTTATTCTTGTCCAATTAGGGTTTTTATCCAATCTTGTGCATCCAATAAGTTGAGTTGTGTCATTGAATTAATATTTAGGTCATTTTCGTCCTCCCTAGGCATATTCTTGTCCAATTAAGGTTTTTAACCAATCTTGTGCATCCAATAGGTGTGTTTGTGTCATTGGATGATCAATTAAGTCATTTTCGTCCTCCCTAGGCTTATTCTTGTCCAATTAGGGTTTTTAACCAATCTTGTGCATCCAATAGGTGTGTTTGTGACATTGGATGATCAATTAGGTCATTTTCGTCCTCCCTAGGCTTATTCTTGTCCAATTAGGATTTTTAACCAATCTTGTGCATCCCATAAGTTCATTTGTGTCATTGGATTAACATTTAGGTCATTTTCGTCCTCCCTAGGCATATTCTTGTCCAATTAGGGTTTTTAATCTTTCTTGTGCATCCAATAGGTGTGTTTGTGTCATTGGATGATCAATTAGGTTATTTTCGTCCTCCCTAGGCTTATTCTTGTCCAATTAGGGTTTTTAACCAATCTTGTGCATCCAATAAGTTGAGTTGTGTCATTGGATTAACATTTAGGTCATTTTCGTCCTCCCTAGGCTTATTCTTGTCCAATTAGGGTTTTTAACCAATCTTGTGCATCCAATAGGTGTGTTTGTGTCATTGGATGATCAATTAGGTCATTTTCGTCCTCCCTAGGCTTATTCTTGTCCAATTAGGGTTTTTAACAATCTTGTGCATCCAATAGGTGTGTTTGTGTCATTGGATGATCAATTAGGTCATTTTCGTCCTCCCTAGGCATATTCTTGTCCAATCAGGGTTTTTAACGAATCTTGTGCATCCAATAGGTGTGTTTGTGTCATTGGATGATCAATTAGGTTATTTTCGTCCTCCCTAGGCATATTCTTGTCCAATTAGGGTTTTTAACGAATGTTGTGCATCCAATAGGTGTGTTTGTGTCATTGGATGATACATTAGGTTATTTTCGTCCTCCCTAGGCTTATTCTTGTCCAATTAGGGTTTTTAACCAATCTTGTGCATCCAATAAGTTGAGTTGTGTCATTGGATTAACATTTAGGTCATTTTCGTCCTCCCTAGGCTTATTCTTGTCCAATTAGGTTTTTTAACCAATCTTGTGCATCCAATAAGTTCATTTGTGTTATTGGATTAACATTTAGGTCATATTCGTCCTCCCTAGGCATATTCTTGTCCAATTAGGGTTTTTAACCAATCTTGTGCATCCAATAGCTGTGTTTGTGTCATTGGATGATCAATTAGGTCATTTTCGTCCTCCCTAGGCATATTCTTGTCCAATTAGGGTTTTTAACCAATCTTGTGCTTCCAATAGGCGTGTTTGTGTCATTGGATGATCAATTAGGTCATTTTCGTCCTCCCTAGGCATATTCTTGTCCAATTAGGGTTTTTAACCAATCTTGTGCATCCAATAGGTGTGTTTCTGTCATTGGACGATCAATTAGGTCATTTTCGTCCTCCCTACACTTATTCTTCCCAATTAGGGTTTTTAACCAATCTTGTGCATCCAATAGGTGTGTTTGTGTCATTGGATGATCAATTAGGTCATTTTCGTCCTCCCTAGGCTTATTCTGGTCCAATTAGGGTTTTTAACCAATCTTGTGCATCCAATAGCTGTGTTTGTGTCATTGGATGATCAATTAGGTCATTTTCGTCCTCCCTAGGCATATTCTTGTCCAATTAGGGTTTTTAACCAATCTTGTGCATCCAATAGGTGTGTTTGTGTCATTGGATGATCAATTAGGTCATTTTCGTCCTCCCTAGGCTTATTCTTGTCCAATTAGGGTTTTTAACCAATCTTGTGCATCCGATAAGTTTGTTTGTGTCATTGAATTAATATTTAGGTCATTTTCGTCGTCCCTAGGCATATTCTTGTCCAATTAGGGTTTTTAACCAATCTTGTGCATCCAATAGGTGTGTTTGTGTCATTGGATGATCAATTAGGTCATTTTCGTCCTCCCTAGGCTTATTCTTGTCCAATTAGGGTTTTTAACCAATCTTGTGCATCCAATAAGTTGAGTTGTGTCATTGGATTAACATTTAGGTCATTTTCGTCATCCCTAGTCTTATTCTTGTCCAATTAGGGTTTTTAACCAATCTTGTGCATCCAATAAGTTGAGTTGTGTAATTGGATTAACATTTAGGTCATTTTCGTCCTGCCTAGGCATATTCTTGTCCAATTAGTGTTTTTAACCAATCTTGTGCATCCAATAGGTGTTTTTGTGTCATTGGATGATCAATTAGGTTATTTTCGTCGTCCCTAGGCTTATTCTTGTCCAATTAAGGTTTTTAACTAATCTTGTGCATCCAATAAGTTCATTTGTGTCATTGGACGATCAATTAGGTCATTTTCGTCCTCCCCAGGCATATTCTTGTCCAATTAGGGTTTTTAACCAATCTTGTGCATCCAATAGGTGTGTTTGTGTCATTGGATGATCAATTAGGTCATTTTCGTCCTCCCTAGGCTTATTCTTGTCCAATTAGGGTTTTTAACCAATCTTGTGCATCCAATAAGTTGAGTTGTGTCATTGGATGATCAATTAGGTAATTTTCGTCCTCCCTAGGCTTATTCTTGTCCAATTAGGCTTATTCTTGTTTGTGTAATTGAATTAATATTTAGGTCATTTTCGTCTTCCCTAGGCATATTCTTGTCCAATTAGGGTTTTTAACCAATCTTGTGCATCCAATAGGTGTGTTTGTGTCATTGGATGATCAATTAGGTCATTTTCGTCCTACCTAGGCATATTCTTGTCCGATTAGGGTTTTTAACCAATCTTGTGCATCCAATAAGTTGAGTTGTGTCATTAGATTAAGATTTAGGTCATTTTCGTCCTCCCTAGGCTTATTCTTGTCCAATTAGGGTTTTTAACCAATCTTGTGCATCCAATAGGTGTGTTTGTGTCATTGGATGATCAATTAGGTCATTTTCGTCCTCCATAGGCTTATTCTTGTCCAATTAGGGTTTTTAACCAATCTTCTGCATCCTATAAGTTGAGTTGTGTCATTGGATTAACATTAAGGTCATTTTCGTCCTCCCTAGGCTTATTCTTGTCCAATTAGGGTTTTTAACCAATCTTGTGCATCCAATAAGTTCATTTGTGTCATTGGATTAACATTTAGGTCATTTTCATCCTCCCTAGGCATATTCTTGTCCAATTAGGGTTTTTAACCAATCTTGTGCATCCAATAGGTGTGTTTGTGTCATTGGATGATCAATTAGGTTATTTGCGTCCTCCCTAGGTTTATTCTTGTCCAATTAGGGTTTTTAACCAATCTTGTGCATCCAATAGGTGTGTTTGTGTCATTGGATGACCAATTAGGTCATTTTCGTCCTACCTAGGCATATTCTTGTCCAATTAGGGTTTTTAACCAATCTTGTGCATCCAATAGGTGTGTTTGTGGCAACAGATGATCAATTAGGTCATTTTCGTCCTCCCTAGGCTTATTCTTGTCCAGTTAGGGTTTTTAACCAATCGTGTGCATCCAATAGGTGTGTTTGTGTCATTGGATGATCAATTAGGTCATCTTTGTCCTCCCTAGGCTTATTCTTGCCCAATTAGGGTTTTTAACCAATCTTGTGCATCCAATAAGTTGAGTTGTGTCATTGGATTAACATTTAGGTCATTATCGTCCTCCCTAGGCTTATTCTTGTCCAATTAGGGTTTTTGACCAATCTTGTGCATCCAATAAGTTCATTTGTGTCATTGGATTAACATTTAGGTCATTTTCGTCCTCCCTAGGCATATTCTTGTCCAATTAGAGTTTTAGACCAATCTTGTGCATCCAATAGGTGTGTTTGTGTCATTGGATGATCAATTAGGTTATTTTTGTCCTCCCTAGGCTTATTCTTGTCCAATTAGGGTTTTTACCTAATCTTGTGCATCCAATAGGTGTGTTTATGTCATTGGATGATCAATTAGGTCATTTTGGTCCTCCCTAGGCTTATTCTTGTCCAATTAGGGTTTTTAACCTATCTTGTGCATCCAATAGGTGTGTTTGTGTCATTGGATGATCAATTAGGTCATTTTCGTCCTCTCTAGGCATATTCTTGTCCAATTAGGGTTTTTAACCAATCTTGTGCCTCCAATAGGTGTGTTTGTGTCATTGGATGATCAATTAGGTCATTTTCGTCCTCCCAAGGCTTATTCTTGTCCAATTAGGGTTTTTAACCAATCTTGTGCATCCAATAAGTTGAGTTGTGTCATTCGATTAACATTTAGGTCATTTTCGT
>JBBPBR010002185.1:0-13105 GCA_037974775.1 Cicer pinnatifidum | reverse complement strand
AAAACTCTAATTGGACAAGAATATGCCTAGGGAGGACGAAAATGACCTAAATGTTAATCCAATGACACAAATGAACTTATTGGATGCACAAGATTGGTTAAAAACCCTAATTGGACAAGAATAAGCCTAGGGAGGACGATAATGACCTAAATGTTAATCCAATGACACAACTCAACTTATTGGATGCACAAGATTGGTTAAAAACCCTAATTGGGCAAGAATAAGCCTAGGGAGGACGAAGATGACCTAATTGATCATCCAATGACACAAACACACCTATTGGATGCACAGGATTGGTTAAAAACCCTAATTGGACAAGAATAAGCCTAGGGAGGACGAAAATGACCTAATTGATCATCTATTGCCACAAACACACCTATTGGATGCACAAGATTGGTTAAAAAACCCTAATTGGACAAGAATATGCCTAGGTAGGACGAAAATGACCTAATTGGTCATCCAATGACACAAACACACCTATTGGATGCACAAGATTGGTTAAAAACCATAGGACAAGAATAAACCTAGGGATGACGAAAATAACCTAATTGATCATCCAATGACACAAACACACCTATTGGATGCACAAGATTGGTTAAAAACCCTAATTGGACAAGAATATGTCTAGGGAGGACGTAAATGACCTAATTGATCATCCAATGACACAAACACACCTATTGGATGCACAAGATTGGTTAAAACCCTAATTGGACAAGAATATGCCTAGGGAGGACGAAAATGACCTAAATGTTAATCCAATGACACAAATGAACTTATTGGATGCACAAGATTGGTTAAAAACCCTAATTGGACAAGAATAAGCCTAGGGAGGACGAAAATGACCTAAATGTTAATCGAATGACACAACTCAACTTATTGGATGCACAAGATTGGTTAAAAACCCTAATTGGACAAGAATAAGCCTAGGGAAGACGAAAATAACCTAATTGATCATCCAATGACACAAACACACCTATTGGATGCACAACATTGGTTAAAAACCCTAATTGGACAAGAATATGCCTAGGCAGGACGAAAATGACATAAATGTTAATCCAATGACACAAATGAACTTATTGGATGCACAAGATTGGTTAAAAACCTAATTGGACAAGAATAAGCCTAGGGAGGACGAAAATGACCTAAATGTTAATCCAATGACACAACTCAACTTATTGGATGCACAAGATTGGTTAAAAACCCTAATTGGACAAGAATAAGCCTAGGGAGGACGAAAATGACCTAATTGATCATCCAATGACACAAACACACCTATTGGATGCACAAGATTGGTTAAAAACCCTAATTGGACAAGAATATGCCTAGGGAGGACGAAAATGACCTAAATGTTGATCCAATGACACAAATGAACTTATTAGATGTACAAGATTGGTTAAAAACCCTAGTTGGACAAGAATATGCCTAGGGAGGACGAAAATGACCTAATTGATCATCCAATGACACAAATGAACTTATTGGATGCACAAGATTGGTTAAAAACCCTAATTGGACAAGAATATACCTAGGGAGGATGAAAATGACCTAAATGTTAATCCAATGACACAACTCAACTTATTGGATGCACAAGATTGGTTAAAAACCCTAATTGGACAAGAATAAGCCTAGGGAGGACGAAAATGACCTAATTGATCATCCAATGACACAAACACACCTATTGGATGCACAAGATTGGTTAAAAACCCTAATTGGACAAGAATATGCCTAGGGAGGACGAAAATGACCTAAATGTTAATCCAATGACACAAATGAACTTATTGGATGCACAAGATTTGTTAAAAACCCTAATTGGACAAGAATAAGCATAGGGAGGATCAAAGTGACCTAATTGATCATCCAATGAGATAAACACACCTATTGGATGCACAAGATTGGTTAAAAACCCTAATTGGACAAGAATATGCCTAGGGAGGACGAAAATGACCTAAATGTGAATCCAATGACACAAATGAACTTATTGGATGCACAAGATTGGTTAAAAGCCTAATTCGACAAGAATAAGCCTAGGAAGAATCAAAATGACCTAAATGTTAATCCAATGACACAACTCAACTTATTGGATGCACAAGATTGGTTAAAAACCCTAATTGGACAAGAATAAGCCTAGGGAGGACGAAAATAACCTAATTGATCATCCAATGACACAAACACACCTATTGGATGCACAAGATTGGTTAAAAACCCTAATTGGACAAGAATATGCCTAGGGAGGACGAAAATGACCTAATTGATCATCCAATGACACAAACACACCTATTGGATGCACAAGATTGGTTAAAAACCCTAATTGGACAAGAATATGCCTAGGGAGGACGAAAATGACCTAAATGTTAATCCAATGACACAAATGAACTTATTGGATGCAAAAGATTGGTTAAAAACCCTAATTGGACATGAATAAGCCTAAGGAGGACTAAAATGACCTAATTGATCATCCAATGACACAAACACACCTATTGGATGCACAAGATTGGTTAAAAACCCTAATTGGACAAGAATAAGCCTAAGGAGGACTAAAATGACCTAATTGATCATCCAATGACACAAACACACCTATTGGATGCACAAGATTGGTTAAAAACCCTAGTTGGACAAGAATATGCCAATGGAGGACGAAAATGAACTAATTGATCATCCAATGACACAAATGAACTTATTGGATGCACAAGATTGGTTAAAAAAACCTAATTGGACAAGAATAAGCCTAGGGATGACGAAAATGACCTAATTGATCATCCAATGACACAAACACACCTACTGGATGCAAAAGATTGGTTAAAAACCCTAATTGGACAAGAATAAGCCTAGGGAGGACGAAAATGACCTAATTGATCATCCAATGACACAAACACACCTATTGGATGCACAAGATTGGTTAAAAACCCTAATTGGACAAGAATATGCCTAGGGAGGACGAATATGCCCTAATTGATCATCCAATGACACAAACACACCTATTGGATGCACAAGATTGGTTAAATACCCTAATTGGACAAGAATATGCCTAGGGAGGACGAATATGACCTAAATGTTAATCCAATAACACAAATGAACTTATTGGATGCACAAGATTGGTTAAAAACCCTAATTGGACAAGAATAAGCCTAGGGATGACAAAAATAACCTAATTGATCATCCATTGACACAAACACACCTATTAGATGCACAAGATTGGTTAAAAACCCTAATTAGACAAGAATATGCCTAGGATGGACAAAAATGACCTAAATATTAATTCAATGACACAAACAAAGTTATTGGATGCACAAGATTGGTTAAAAACCCTAATTGGACAAGAATATGCCTAGGGAGGACGAAAATGACCTAATTGATCATCCAATGACACAAACACACCTATTGGATGCACAAGATTGGTTAAAAACCCTTATTGGACAAGAATATGCTTAGGGAGGACGAAAATGACCTAAATATTAATTCAATGACACAAACAAACTTATCGGACTCCCAAGATTGGTTAAAAACCCTAATTGGACAAGAATAAGCCTAGGGAGGACGAAAATGACCTAATTGATCATCCAATGACACAAACACACCTATTGGATGCACAAGATTGGTTAAAAACCCTAATTGGACAAGAATATGCCTAGGGAGGACGAAAATGACCTAAATATTAATTCAATGACACAAACAAAGTTATTGGATGCACAAGATTGATTAAAAACCCTAATTTGACAAGAATAAGTCTAGGTAGGACGAAAATGACCTAATTGATCATCCAATGACACAAACACACCTATTGGATGCACAAGATTGGTTAAAAACCCTAATTGGACATGAATAAGCCTAGGGACGACGAAAACGACCTAATTGATCATCCATTGACACAAACACACCTATTGGATGAACAAGATTGGTTAAAAACCCTAATTGGACAAGAATAAGCCTAGGGAGGACGAAAATGACCTAATTGATCATCCAATGACACAAACACACCTATTGGATGCACAAGATTGGTTAAAAACCCTAATTGGACAAGAATATGCCTAGGGAGGACGAAAATGACCTAAATATTAATTCAATGACACAAACAAAGTTATTGGATGCACAAGATTGGTTAAAAACCCTAATTGGATAAGAATAAGCCTAGGGAGGACGTAAATCACCTAATTCATCATCCAATGACACAAACACACCTAATGTATGCACAAGATTGGTTAAAAACCCGAATTGGACAAGAATATGCCTAGGGAGGACGAAAATGACCTAATTGATCATCCAATGACACAAACACACCTATTGGATGCTCAAGATTGGTTAAAAACCCGAATTGGACAAGAATATGCCTTGGGAGGACGAAAATGACCTAAATATTAATTCAATGACACAAACAAACTTATCGGATGCACAAGATTGGTTAAAAACCCTAATTGGACAAGAATAAGCCTAGGGAGGACGAAAATGACCTAATTGATCATCCAATGACACAAACACACCTATTGGATGCACAAGATTGGTTAAAAACCCTAATTGGACAAGAATAAGCCTAGGGAGGACGAAAATGACCTAAATGTTAATCCAATGACACAACTCAACATATTGGATGCACAAGATTGGTTAAAAACCCTAATTGGACAATAATATGCCTAGGGAGGACGAAAATGACCTAATTGATCATCCAATGACACAAACACACCTATTGGATGCACAAGATTGGTTAAAAACCCTAATTGGACAATAATATGCCTAGGGAGGACGAAAATGACCTAAATATTAATTCAATGACACAAACAAACTTATTGGATGCAAAAGATTGGTTAAAAACCCTAATTGGACAATAATATGCCTAGGGAGGATTAAAATGACCTAATTGATCATCCAATGACACAAACACACCTATTGGATGCACAAGATTGGTTAAAAACCCTAATTGGACAAGAATAAGCCTAGGGAGGACGAAAATGACCTAATTGATCATCCAATGACACAAACACACCTATTGGATGCACAAGATTGGTTAAAAACCCTAATTGGACAAGAATAAGCCTAGGGAGGACAAAAATGACCTAATTGATCATCCAATGACACAAACACACCTATTGGATGCACAAGATTGGTTAAAAACCCCTTATTCGACAATAATATGCCTAGCGAGGACGAAAATTACCTAAATATTAATACAATGACACAAACAAACATATTGGATGCACAAGATTGGTTAAAAACCCTAATTGGACAAGAATAAGCCTAGGGATGACGAAAATGACCTAATTGATCATCCAATGACACAAACACACCTATTGGTAGCACAAGATTGGTTAAAAACCCTAATTGGACAAGAATATGCCTAGGGAGGACGAAAATGACCTAAATATTAGTTCAATGACACAAACAAAGTTATTGGATACACAAGATTGGTTAAAAACCCTAATTGGACAAGAATAAGCCTAGGGAGGACGAAAATGACCTAATTGATCATCCAATGACACAAACACACCTATTGGATGCACAAGATTGGTTAAAAACCCTAATTGGACAAGAATATGCCTAGGGAGGACGAAAATGACCTAAATGTTAATTCAATGACACAAATGAACGTATTGGATGCACAAGATTGGTTAAATACCCTAATTGGACAAGAATAAGCCTAGGGAGGACGAAAATAACCTAATTGATCATCCAATGACACAAACACACCTATTGGATGCACAAGATTGGTTAAAAACCCTAATTGGACAAGAATATGCCTAGGGAGGACGAAAATGACCTAAATGTTAATCCAATGACACAAATGAACTTATTGGATGCACAAGATTGGTAACAAACCCTAATTGGACAAGAATATGCCTAGGGAGGACGAAAATGACCTAATTGATCATCCAATGACACAAACACACCTATTGGATGCACAAGATTCGTTCAAAACCCTAATTGGACAAGAATAAGCCTAGGGAGGACGAAAATGACCTAATTGATCATCCAATGACACAAACACACCTATTGGATGCACAAGATTGGTTAAAAACCCTAATTGGACAAGAATAAGCCTAGTGAGGACGAAAATGACCTAATTGATCATCCAATGACACAAATGCACCTATTGGATGCACAAGATTGGTTAAAAACCCTAATTGGACAAGAATATGCCTAGGGAGGACGATAATGACCTAAATGTTAATCCAATGACACGAATGAACTTATTGGATGCACAAGATTGGTTAAAAACCCTAATTGGACAAGAATAAGCCTAAGGAGGACGAAAATGACCTAATTGATCATCCAATGACACAAACACTCCTATTGGATGCACAAGATTGGTTAAAAACCCTAATTGGACAAGAATAAGCCTAGGGAGGACGAAAATGACCTAATTGATCATCCAATGACACAAACACACCTATTGGATGCACAAGATTGGTTAAAAACCCTAATTGGACAAGAATATGCCTAGGGAAGACGAAAATGACCTAACTATTAATTCAATGACACAAACAAAGTTATTGGATGCACAAGATTGGTTAAAAACCCTAATTGGATAAGAATTAGACTAGGGAGGACGAAAATGACCTAATTGATCATCCAACGACACAAACACACCTATTGGATGCACAAGATTGGTTAAAAACCCTAATTGGACAAGAATAAGCCTACGGAGGACGAAAATGACCTAATTGATCATCCAATGACACAAACACACCTATTGGATGCACAAGATTGGTTAAAAACCCTAATTGGACAAGAATAAGCCTAGGGAGGACGAAAATGACCTAATTGATCATCCAATGACACAAACACACCTATTAGATGCACAAGATTGGTTTAAAACCCTAGTTGGACAAGATATGCCTAGTGAGGACGAAAATGACCTAATTGATCATCCAATGACACAAATGAACTTATTGGATGCACAAGATTGGTTAAAAACCCTAATTGGACAAGAATAAGCCTAGGGAGGACGAAAATGACCTAATTGATCATCCAATGACACAAACACACCTATTGGATGCACAAGATTGGTTAAAAACCCTAATTGGACAAGAATATGCCTAGGGAGGACGAAAATGACCTAAATGTTAATCCAATGACACAAATGAACTTATTGGATGCACAAGATTGGTGAAAAACCCTAATTGGACAAGAATAAGCCTTGGGAGGATGAAAATGACCTGATTGATCATCCAATGACACAAACACACCTATTGGATGCACAAGATTGGTTAAAAACCATAATTGGACAAGAATATGCCTAGGAAGGACGAAAATGACCTAATTGATCATCCAATGACACAAATGAACTTATTGGATGCACAAGATTGGTTAAAAACCCTAATTGGACAAGAATAAGCCTAGGGAGGACGAAAATGACCTAATTGATCATCCAATGACACAAACACACCTATTGGATGCACAAGATTGGTTAAAAACCCTAATTGGACAAGAATATGCCTAGGGAGGACGAAAATGACCTAATTGATCATCCAATGACACAAACACATCTATTGGAAGCACAAGATTGGTTAAAAACCCTAATTGGACAAGAATATGCAAAGGGAGGACGACAATGACCTAATTGATCATCCAATGACACAAACACAACTATTGGATCCACAAGATTGGTTAAAAACTCTAATTGGACAAGAATATACCTAGGCAGGACGAAAATGACTTAATTGATCATCCAATGACACAAACACATCTATTGGATGCACAAGATCGGTTAAAAACCCTAATTGGACAAGAATAAGCCTAGGGAGGACGAAAATGACCTAATTGATCATCCAATGACACAAACACACCTATTGGATGCACAAGATTGGTTAAAAACCCTAATTGGACAAGAATATGCCTAGGGATGACGAAAATGACCTAAATTGATCATCCAATGATACAAACACACCTATTGGATGCACAAGATTGGTTAAAAACCCTAATTGGACAAGAATATGCCTAGGGAGGACGAAAATGACCTAAATGTTAATCCAATGACACTAATGAACTTATTGGATGCACAAGATTGGTTAAAAACCCTAATTGGATAAGAATAAGCCTAGGGAGGACGAAAATAACCTAATTGATCATCTAATGACACAAACATACCTAATGGATGCACAAGATTGGTTAAAAACCCTAATTGGACAAGAATAAGCCTAGGGAGGACGAAAATGACCTAATTGATCATCCAATGACACAAACACACCTATTGGATGCACAAGATTGGTTAAAAACCCTAATTGGACAAGAACAAGCCTAGGGAGGACGAAAATGACCTAAATGTTAATCCAATGACACAAACACACCTATTGGATGCACAACATTGGTTAAAAACCCTAATTGGACTAGAATAAGCTTAGGGAGGACGAAAATGACCTAATTGATCATCCAATGTCACAAACACACCTATTGGAAGCACAAGATTGGTTAAAAACCCTAATTGGACAAGAATATGACTAGGAAGGACGAAAATGACCTAAATGTTAATCCAATGACAGAAATGAACTTATTGGATGCACAAGATTGGTTAAAAACCCTAATTGGACAAGAATAAGCCTAGGGAGGACGAAAATGACCTAATTGATCATCCAATGACACAAACACACCTATTGGATGCACAAGATTGGTTAAAAACCCTAATTGGACAAGAATATGCCTAGGGAGGAGGAAAATGACCTAAAAATTAATTCAATGACACAAACAAAGTTATTGGATGCACAAGATTGGTTAAAAACCCTAATTGGACAAGAATAAGCCTAGGGAGGACGAAAATGACCTAATTGATCATCCAATGACACAAACACACCTATTGGATGCACAAGATTGGTTAAAAACCCTAGTTGGACAAGAACATGCCTTGGGAGGACGAAAATGACCTAATTGATCATCCAATGACACTAATGAACTTATTGGATGCACAAGATTGGTTAAAAACCCTAATTGGACAAGAATTAGCCTAGGAAGGATGAAAATGACCTAATTGATCATCCAATGACACAAACACACCTATTGGATGCACAAGATTGGTTAAAAACCCTAATTGGACAAGAATATGCCTAGGGAGGACGAAAATGACCTAAATGTTAATCTAATGACACAAATGAACTTATTGGATGCACAAGATTGGTTAAAAACCCTAATTGGACAAGAATAAGCCTAGGGAGGACGAAAATGACCTAATTGATCATCCAATGACACAAACACACCTATTGGATGCACAAGATTGGTTAAAAACCCTAATTGGACAAGAATATGCCCTGGGAGGACGTAAATGACCTATTTGATCATCCAATGACACAAACACACCTATTGGATGCACAAGATTGGTTAAAAACCCTAATTGGACAAGAATATGCCTAGGGAGGACGAAAATGACCTAAATATTAATTCAATGACACAAACAAACTTATCGGATGCACAAGATTGGTTAAAAACCCTAATTGGACAAGAATAGGCCTACGGAGGGCGAAAATGACCTAATTGATCATCCAAAGACACAAACACACCTATTGGATGCACAAGATTGGTTAAGAACCCTAATTGGACAAGAATAAGCCTAGGGAGGACGAAAATGACCTAATTGATCATCCATTGCCACAAACACACCTATGGGATGCACAAGATTGGTTAAAAACCTTAATTGGACAAGAATATGCCTAGGGAGGACGAAAATGACCTAATTGGTCATCCAATGACACAAACACACCTATTGGATGCAAAAGATTGGTTAAAAACCCTAATTGGACAAGAATAAGCCTAGGGAGGACGAAAATAACCTAATTGATAATCCAATGACACAAACACACCTATTGGATGCACAAGATTGGTTAAAAACCCTAATTGGACAAGAATATGCCTAGGGAGGACGAAAATGACCTAAATGTTAATCCAATGACACAAATGAACTTATTGGATGCACAAGATTGGTTAAAAACCCTAATTGGACAAGAATATGCCTAGGGAGGACGAAAATGACCTAAATATTAATTCAATGACACAAACAAACTTATCCGATGCACAAGATTGGTTAAAAACCCTAATTGGACAAGAATAAGCCTAGGGAGGACGAAAATGACCTAATTGTTCATCCAATGACACAAACACACCTATTGGATGCACAAGATTGGTTAAAAACCCTAATTGGACAAGAATAAGCCTAGAGAGGACGAAAATGACCTAATTGATCATCCAATGACACAAACACACCTATTGGATACACAAGATTGGTTAAAAACCCTAATTGGACAAGAATATGCCTAGGGAGTACGAAAATGACCTAAATGTTAATCCAATGACACAAATGAACTTATTGGATGCACAAGATTGGTTAAAAACCCTAATTGGACAAGAATAATTCTAGGGGGGACGAAAATGACCTAAATGTTAATCCAATGAAACAACTCAACTTATTGGATGCACAAGATTGGTTAAAAACCCTAATTGGACACGAATAAGCCTAGGGAAGACGAAAACGACCTAATTGATCATCCAATGACACAAACACACCTATTGGATGCACAAGATTGGTTAAAAACCCTAATTGGACAAGAATATGCCTAGGGATGACGAAAATGACCTAAATATTAATTCAATGAAACAAAAAAACTTATTGGATGCATAAGATTGGTTAAAAACCCTAATTGGACAAGAATAAGCCTAGGGAGGACGAAAATGACCTAATTGATCATCCAATGACACAAACACACCTATTGGATGCACAAGATTGGTTAAAAACCCTAATTGGACAAGAATATGCCTAGCGAGGACGAAAATGACCTAAATATTAATTCAATGACAAAAACTAACTTATTGGATGCACAAGATTGGTTAAAAACCCTAATTGGACAAGAATAAGCCTAGGGAGGACGAAAATGACCTAATTGATCATCCAATGACACAAACACACCTATTGGATGCACAAGATTGGTTAAAAACCCTAATTGGACAATAATATGCCTAGGGAGGAGGAAAATGACCTAAATATTAATTCAATGACACAAACAAAGTTATTGGATGCATAAGATTGGTTAAAAACCCTAATTGGAGAAGAATAAGCCTAGGGAGGACGAAAATGACCTAATTGATCATCCAATGACACAAACACACCTATTGGATGCACAAGATTGGTTAAAAACCCTAATTGGACAAGAATAAGCCTAGGGTGGACGAAAATGACCTAATTGATCATCCAATGACACAAACACACCTATTGGAAGCACAAGATTGGTTAAAAACCCTAATTGGACAAGAATATGCCTAGGGAGGACGAAAATGACCTAAATGTTAATCCAATGACACAATATAACTTATTGGATGCACAAGATTGGTTAAAAACCCTAATTGGACAAGAATAAGCCTAGGGAGGGCGAAAATGACCTAATTGATCATCCAATGACACAAACACACCTATTGGATGCACAAGATTGGTTAAAAACCCTAATTGGACAAGAATATGCCTAGGGAGGACGAAAATGACCTAAATGTTAATCTAATGACACAAATGAACTTATTGGATGCACAAGATTGGTTAAAAACCCTAATTGGACAAGAATAAGCCTAGGGAGGACGAAAATGACCTAATTGATCATCCAATGACACAAACACACCTATTGGATGCACAAGATTGGTTAAAAACCCTAATTGGACAAGAATAAGCCTAGGGAGGACGAAAATGACCTAATTGATCATCTAATGCCACAAACACACCTATTGGATGCACAAGATTGGTTTAACACCTATTGGATGCACAAGATTGGTTAAAAACCCTAATTGGACAAGAATAAGCCTAGGGAGGACGAAAATAACCTAATTGATCATCCAATGACACAAACACACCTATTGGATGCACAAGATTGGTTAAAAACCCTAATTGGACAAGAATATGCCTAGGGAGGACGAAAATGACCTAAATATTAATTCAATGAAACAAACAAACTTATTGGATGCACAAGATTGGTTAAAAACTCTAATTGGACAAGAATAAGCCTATGGAGGACGAAAATGACCTAATTGATCATCCAATGACACAAACACACCTATTGGATGCACAAGATTGGTTAAATACCCTAGTTGGACAAGAATATGCCTAGGGAGGATGAAAATGACCTAATTGATCATCCAATAACACAAATGAACTAATTAGATGCTTAAGATTGGTTAAAAACCCTAATTGGACAAGAATAAGCCTAGGGAGGACGAAAATGACCTAATTGATCATCCAATGACACAAACAAACCTATTGGATGCACAAGATTGGTTAAAAACCATAATTGGACAAGAATATGCCTAGGGAGGACGAAAATGACCTAATTGATCATCCAATGACACAAACACACCTATTGGATGCACAAGATTGGTTAAAAACCCTAATTGGACAAGAATAAGCCTTGGGAGGACGAAAATGACCTAATTGATCATCTATTGCCACAAACACACCTATTGGATGCACAAGATTGGTTTAACACCTATTGGATGCACAAGATTGGTTAAAAACCCTAATTGGACAAGAATAAGCCTAGGGAGGACGAAAATAACCTAATTGATCATCCAATGACACAAACACACCTATTGGATGCACAAGATTGGTTAAAAACCCTAATTGGACAAGAATATGCCTAGGGAGGACGAAAATGACCTAAATGTTAATCCAATGACACAAATGAACTTGTTGGATGCACAAGATTGGTTAAAAACCCTAATTGGACAAGAAAAAGCATAGGGAGGATGAAAATGACCTAATTGATCATCCAATGACACAAACACGCCTATTGGATGCACAAGATTGGTTAAAAACCCTAATTGGACAAGAATAAGCCTAGGGAGGACGAAAAAGACCTAATTGATCATCCATTGCCACAAACACACCTATTGGATGCACAAGATTGGTTAAAAACCCTAATTGGACAAGAATAAGCCTAGGGAGGACGAAAATAACCTAATTGATCATCCAATGACACAAACACACCTATTGGATGCACAAGATTGGTTAAAAACCCTAATTGGACAAGAATATGCCTAGGGAGGACGAAAATGACCTAAATGTTAATCTAATGACACAAATGAACTTATTGGATGCACAAGATTGGTTAAAAACCCTAATTGGACAAGAATAAACCTAGGGAGGACGAAAATGACCTAA
>JBBPBR010002183.1:0-13126 GCA_037974775.1 Cicer pinnatifidum | reverse complement strand
TAAAAACCCTAATTGGACAACAATATGCCTAGGGAGGACGAAAATGACCTAATTGATCATCTAATGACACAAACACACCTATTGGATGCACAAGATTGGTTAAAAACCCTAATTGGACAAGAATATGTCTAGGGAGGACGAAAATGACCTAAATATTAATTTAATGACACAAACACACCTATTAGATGCACAAGATTGGTTAAAAACCCTAATTGGACAAGAATAAGCCTAGGGAGGACGAAAATGACCTAATTGAACATCCAATGACACAAACACACCTATTGGATGCACAAGATTGGTTAAAAACCCTAATTGGACAAGAATATGCCTAGGGAGGACGAAAATGAGCTAATTGATATTCCAATTACACAAATGAACTTATTGGATGCACAAGATTGGTTAAAAACCCAAATTGGACAAGAATAAACCTTGGGAGGAAGAAAATGACCTAATTGATCATCCAATGACACAAACACACCTATTGGATGCACAAGATTGGTTAGAAACCTTAATTGGACAAGAATATGCCTAGGGAGGACGAAAATGACTTAAATGTTAATTCAATGACACAAACGAACTTTTTGGATGCACAAGATTGGTTAAAAACCCTAATTGGACAAAAATAAGCCTAGGGAGGACAAAAATGACCTAATTGATCATCCAATGACACAAACACACCTATTTCATGCACAAGATTAGTTAAAAACCCTAATTGGACAAGAATATGCATAGGGAGGACGAAAATGAGCTAATTGATCATCAAATGACACAACTCAACTTATTGGATGCACAAGATTGGTTAAAAACCCTAATTGGGCAAGAATATGCCTAGGGAGGACGAAAATGACCTAATTGATCATCCAATGACACAAACACACATATTGGATGCACAAGATTGGTTAAAAACCCTAATTGGACAAGAATATGCCTAGGGAGGACGAAAATGACCTAAATGTTAAACCAATGACACAAATGAACTTACTGGATGCACAAGATTGGTTAAAAACCCTAATTGGACAAGAATAAGCCTAGGGAGGACGAAAATGACCTAAATGTTAATCCAATGACACAACTCAACTTATTGGATGCACAAGAATGGTTAAAAACCCTAATTGAACAAGAATAAGCCTAGGGAGGACGAAAATGACCTATTTGATCATCCAATGACACAAACACACCTATTGGATGCACAAGATTGGTTAAAAACCCTAATTGGACAAGAATATGCCTAGGGAGGACGAAAACGACCTAATTGATCATCCAATGACACAAACACACCTATTGGACGCACAAGATCGATTAAAAACCCTAATTGGACAAGAATAAGCCTAGGGAGGACGAAAATGACCTAATTGATCATCCAATGACACAAACACACCTATTGGAGGCACAAGATTGGTTAAAAACCCTAATTGGACAAGAATATGCCTAGGGAGGACGAAAATGACCTAATTGATCATCCAATGACACAAATGAACTTATTGGATGCACAAGATTGGTTAAAAACCCTAATTGGACAAGAATAAGCATAGAAAAGACGAAAATGACCTAATTGATCATCCAATGACACAAA
This sequence comes from Cicer pinnatifidum, assembly GCA_037974775.1. NCBI lineage: Eukaryota > Viridiplantae > Streptophyta > Magnoliopsida > Fabales > Fabaceae > Cicer > Cicer pinnatifidum. The sequence goes on along the minus strand of JBBPBR010002183.1, from coordinate 11,553 downwards.
CACACCTATTGGATGCACAAGATTGGTTAAAAACCCTAATTGGACAAGAATAAGCCTAGGGAGGACGAAAATGACCTAATTGATCATCCAATGACACAAACACACCTATTGGATGCACAAGATTGGATAAAAACCCTAATTGGACAAGAATATGCCTAGGGAGGACATAAATGACTTAATTGATCATCCAATGACCCAAACACACCTATTGGATGCACAAGATTGGTTAAAAACCCTAATTGGACAAGAATATGCCTAGGGAGGACGAAAATGACCTAAATATTAATTCAATGACACAAACAAACTTATCGGATGCACAAGATTGGTTAAAAACCCTAATTGGAAAAGAATAAGCCTAGGGACGACGAAAATGACCTAAATGTTAATCCAATAACACAACTCAACTTATTGGATGCACAAGATTGGTTAAAAACCCTAATTGGAAAAGAATATGCCGAGGGAGGACGAAAATAACCTAATTGATCATCCAAAGAAACAAACACACCTATTGGATGCACAAGATTGGTTAAAAACCCTAATTGCACAAGAATATGCCTAGGGAGGACGAAAATGACCTAAATGTTAATCCAATGACACAAATGAACTTATTGGATGCACAAGATTGGTTAAAAACCATAATTGGACAAGAATAAGCCTAGGGAGGACGAAAATGACCTAAATGTTAATCCAATGACACAACTCAACTTATTGGATGCACAAGATTGGTTAAAAACCCTAATTGGACAAGAATAAGCCTAGGGAGGACGAAAATGACCTAATTGATCATCCAATGACACAAACACACCAATTGGATGCATAAGATTCGTTAAAAACCCTAATTGGACAAGAATATGCCTAGGGAGGACGAAAATGACCTAATTGATCATCCAATGACACAAACACACCTATTGGATGCACAAGATTGGTTAAAAACCCTAATTGGACAAGAATATGCCTAGGGAGGACGAAAATGACATAATTGATCATCCAATGACACAAGCACACCTATTAGAAGCACAAGATTGGTTAAAAACCCTAATTGGACAAGAATATGCCTAGGGAGGACGAAAATGACCTAATTGATCATCCAATGACACAAACACACCTATTGGATGCACAAGATTGGTTAAAAACCCTAATTGGACAAGAATATGCGTAGGGAGGACGAAAATGACCTAAATGTAAATCCAATGACACAAATGAACTTATTGGATGCACAAGATTGGTTAAAAACCCTAATTGGACAAGAATAAGCCTAGGGAGGACGAAAATGACCTAAATGTTAATCCAATGACACAACTCAACTTATTGGATGCACAAGATTGGTTAAAAACCCTAATGGGGAAAGAATAAGCCTAGGGAGGACGAAAATGACCTAATTGATCATCCAATGACCCAAACACACCTATTTGATGCACAAGATTGGTTAAAAACCCTAATTGGACAAGAATAAGCCTAGGGAGGATGAAAATGACCTAATTGATCATCCATTGCCACAAACACACCTAATGGATGCACAAGATTGGTTAAAAACCCTAACTGGACAAGAATATGCCTAGGGAGGACGATAATGACCTAATTGGTCATCCAATGACACAAACACACCAATTGGATGCACAAGATTGGTTAAAAACCCTAATTGGACAAGAATATGCCCAGGGAGGACGAAAATGACCTAATTGATCATCCAATGACACAAATGAACTTATTGGATGCACAAGATTAGTTAAAAACCCTAATTGGACATGAATAAGCCTATGGAGGACGAAAATAACCTAATTGATCATCCAATGACACAAACACACCTATTGGATGCACAAGATTGGTTAAAAACTCTAATTGGACAAGAATATGCCTAGGGAGGACGAAAATGACCTAATTGATCATCCAATGACACAAATGAACTTATTGGATGCACAAGATTAGTTAAAAACCCTAATTGGACAAGAATAAGCCTAGGGAGGACGAAAATAACCTAATTGATCATCCAATGACACAAACACACCTATTGGATGCACAAGATTGGTCTAAAACTCTAATTGGACAAGAATATGCCTAGGGAGGACGAAAATGATCTAAATTTTAATCCAATGACACAAATGAACTTATTGGATGCACAAGTTTGGTTAAAAACCCTAATTGGACGAGAATAAGCCTAGGGAGGACGAAAATGACCTAAATGTTAATCCAATGATACAACTCAACTTATTGGATGCACAAGATTGGTTAAAAACCCTAATTGGGCAAGAATAAGCCTAGGGAGGACGAAGATGACCTAATTGATCATCCAATGACACAAACACACCTATTGGATGCACAAGATTGGTTAAAAACCCTAATTGGACAAGAATAAGCCTAGGGAGGACGAAAATGACCTAAATGTTAATCCATTGACACAACTCAACTTATTGGATGCACAAGATTGGTTAAAAACCCTAATTGGACAAGAATAAGCCTAGGGAGGACGAAAATGACCTAAATGTTAATCCAATGACACAACTCAACTTATTGGATGCACAAGATTGGTTAAAAACCCTAATTGGACAAGAATAAGCCTAGGGAGGACGAAAATGACCTAATTGATCATCCAATGACACAAACACACCAATTGGATGCACAAGATTCGTTAAAAACTCTAATTGGACAAGAATAAGCCTAGGGAGGACGAAAATGACCTAATTGATTATCCAATGACACAAACACACCTATTGGATGCACAAGATTGGTTAAAAACCCTAATTGGACAAGAATATGCCTAGGGAGGACGGATATGACCTAAATGTTAATCCAATGACACAAATGAACTTATTGGATGCACAAGATTGGTTAAAAACCCTAATTGGACAAGAATAAGCCTAGGGAGAACGAAAATGACCTAAATGTTAATCCGATGACACAACTCAACTTATTCGATGCACAAGATTGGTTAAAATCCCTAATTGGACAAGAATAAGCCTAGGGAGGACGAAAATGACCTAACTGATCATCCAATGACACAAACACACCTATTGGATGCACAAGATTGGTTAAAAACCCTAATTGGACAAGAATATGCCTAGGGAGGACGAAAATGACCTAATTGATCATCCAATGACACAAACACACCTATTGGATGCACAAGATTGGTTAAAAACCCTAATTGGACAAGAATATGCCTAGGGAGGACGAATATGACCTAAATGTTAATCCAATAACACAAATGAACTTATTGGATGGACAAGATTGGTTAAAAACCCTAATTGGACAAGAATAAGCCTAGGGAGAATGAAAATGACCTAAATGTTAATCCAATGACACAACTCAACTTATTGGATGCACAAGATTGGTTAAAAACCCTAATTGGACAAGAATAAGCCTACGGAGGACGAAAATAACCTAATTGATCATCCAATCAAACAAACACACCTATTGGATGCACAAGATTGGTTAAAAACCCTAATTGGACAAGAATATGCCTAGGAAGGACGAAAATGACCTAAATGTTAATCCAATGACACAAATGAACTTATTCGATGCACAAGATTGGTTAAAAACCCTAATTGGACAAGAATAAGCCTAGGGAGGACGAAAATGACCTAAATGTTCATCCAATGACACAAACACACCTATTGGATGCACAAGATTGGTTAGAAACCCTAATTGGACATGAATATGCCTAGGGAGGACGAAAATGACCTAAATGTTAATCCAATGACACAAATGAACTTATTGGATGCACAAGATTGGTTAAAAACCCTAATTGGACAAGAATAAGCCTAGGGAGGACGAAAATGACCTAAATGTTAATCCAATGACACAACTCAACTTATTGGATGCACAAGATTGGTTAAAAACCCTAATTGGGCAAGATTAAGCCTAGGGAGGACGAAAATGACCTAATTGATCATCCAATGACACAAACATACCTATTGGATGCACAAGATTGGTTAAAAACCCTAATTGGACAAGAATAAGCCTAGGGAGGACGAAAATGACATAAATGTTAATCCAATGACACAACTCAACTTATTGGATGCACAAGATTGGTTAAAAACCCTAATTGGACAAGAATATGCCTAGGGAGGACGAAAATGACCTAATTGATCATCCAATGACACAAACACACCTATTGGATGCACAAGATTGGTTAAAAACCCTAATTGGACAAGAATATGCCTAGGGAGGACGAAAATGACCTAAATGTTAATCCAATGACACAAATGAAATTATTGGATGCACAAGAATGGTTAAAAACCCTAATTGGACAAGAATAAGCCTTGGGAGAACGAAAATGACCTAATTGATCATCCAATGACACAAACACACCTATTGGATGCACAAGATTCGTTAAAAACCCTAATTGGACAAGAATATGCCTAGGGAGGACGAAAATGACCTAATTGATCATCCAATGACACAAACACACCTATTGGATGCACAAGATTGGTTAAAAACCCTAATTGGACAAGAATATGCCTAGTGAGGACGAAAATGACCTAATTGATCATCCAATGACACAAACACACCTATTGGATGCACAAGATTGGTTAAAAACCCTAATTGGACAAGAATAAGCCTAGGGAGGACGAAAATGAACTAAATGTTAATCCAATGACATAAATGAACTTATTGAATGCACAAGATTGGTTAAAAACCCTAATTGGACAAGAATAAGCCTAGGGAGGACGAAAATGACCTAAATGTTAATCCAATGACACAACTCAACTTATTGGATGCAGAAGATTGGTTAAAAACCCTAATTGGACAAGAATAAGCCTATGGATGACGAAAATGACCTAATTGATCATCCAATGACACAAACACACCTATTGGATGCACAAGATTGGTTAAAAACCCTAATTGGACAAGAATAAGCCTAGGGAGGACGAAAATGACCTAAATGTTAATCCAATGACACAACTCAACTAATTGGATACACAAGATTGGTTAAAAACCCTAATTGGACAAGAATATGCCTATGTAGGACGAAAATGACCTAAATGTTAATCCAATGACACAAATGAACTTATTGGATGCACAAGATTTGTTAAAAACTCTAATTGGACATGAATAAGCCTAGGGAGGACGAAAAAGACCTAAATGTTAATCCAATGACACAACTCAACTTATTGGATGCACAAGATTGGTTAAAAACCCTAATTGGACAAGAATAAGCCTAGGGAGGACGAAAATGACCTAATTGATCATCCAATGACACAAACACACCTATTGGATGCACTAGATTGGTTAAAAACCCTAATTGGACAAGAATAAGCCTAGGGAGGACGAAAATGACCTAATTGATCATCCAATGACACAAACACACCTATTGGATGCACAAGATTGGTTAAAACCCCTAATTGGACAAGAATAAGCCTAGGGAGAACGAAAATGACCTAAATGTTAATCCAATGACACAACTCAACTTATTGGATGCACAAGATTGGTTAAAAACCCTAATTGGACAAGAATAAGCCTAGGGAGGACGAAAATGACCTAATTGATCATCCAATGACACAAACACACCTGTTGGATGCACAAGATCGGTTAAAAATCCTAATTGGACAAGAATAAGCCTAGGGAGGACGAAAATGACCTAATTGATCATCCAATGACACAAACACACCTATTGGATGCACAAGATTGGTTAAAAACCCTAATTGGACAAGAATAAGCCTAGGGAGGACGAAAATGACCTAATTGATCATCCAATGACACAAACACACCTATTGGATGCACAAGATTGGTTAAAAACCCTAATTGGACAAGAATATGCCAAGGGAGGACGAAAATGACCTAATTGATCATCCAATGACACAGACACACCTATTGGATGCACAAGATCGGTTAAAAACCCTAATTGGACAAGAATAAGCCTAGGGAGGATGAAAATGACCTAATTGATCATCCAATGACACAAACACACCTATTGGATGCACAAGATTGGTGAAAAACCTTAATTGGACAAGAATATGCCTAGGGAGGACGAAAATGACCTAATTGATCATCCATTGCCACAAGCACACCTATTAAATGCACAAGATTGGTTAAAAACCCTAATTGGACAAGAATAAGCCTATTGAGGACGAAAATGACCTAAATGTTAATCCAATGACACAACTCAACTTATTGGATGCACAAGATTGGTTAAAAACCCTAATTGGACAAGAATAAGCCTAGGGAGGACGAAAATGACCTAATTGATCATCCAATGACACAAACACACCTATTGGATGCACAAGATTGGTTAAAAACCCTAATTGGACAAGAATATGCCTAGGGAGGAGCAAAATGACCTAAATATTAATTCAATGACACAAACAAAGTTATTGGATGCACAAGATTGGTTAAAAACCCTAATTGGACAAGAATAAGCCTAGGGAGGACGAAAATGACCTAATTGATCATCCAATGACACAAACACACCTATTGGATGCACAAGATTGGTTAAAAATCCTAATTGGACAATAATATGCCTAGGGAGGACGAAAATGACCTAATTGATCATCCAATGACACAAACACACCTATTGGATGCACAAGACTGGTTAAAAACCATAATTGGACAAGAATAAGCCTAGGGAGGACGAAAATGATCTAATTGATCATCCAATGACACAAACACACCTATTGGATGCACAAGATTGGTTAAAAACCCTAGTTGGACAAGAATATGCCTAGGGAGGACGAAAATGACCAAATTGATCATCCAATGACACTAATGAACTTATTGGATGCACAAGATTGGTTAAAAACCCTAATTGGACAAGAATAAGCCTAGGGAGGACGAAAATGACCTAATTGATGATCCAATGACACAAACACACCTATTGGATGCACAAGATTGGTTAAAAACCCTAACTGGACAAAAATATGCCTAGGTAGGACGAAAATCACTTAATTGATCATCCAATGACACAAACACACCTATTGGATGCACAAGATTGGTTAAAAACCCTAATTGGACAAGAATATGCCTAGGGAGGACGAAAATGACCTAATTGATCATCCAATGACACAAACACACCTATTGGATGCACAAGATTGGTTAAAAACCCTAATTGGACAAGAATATGCCTAGGGAAGACGAATATGACCTAAATGTTAATCCAATAACACAAATGAACTTATTGGATGCACAAGATTGGTTAAAAACCCTAATTGGACAAGAATAAGCCTAGGGTGAACGAAAATGACCTAAATGTTAATCCAATGACACAACTCAACTTATTGGATGCACAAGATTGGTTAAAAACCCTAATTGGACAAGAATAAGCCTAGGGAGGACGAAAATAACCTAATTGATCATCCAATGACACAAACACACCTATTGGATGCACAAGATTGGTTAAAAACTCTAATTGGACAAGAATATGCCTAGGGAGGACGAAAATGACCTAATTGATCATCCAATGACACAATCACACCTATTGGACGCACAAGATCGATTAAAAACCCTAATTGGACAAGAATAAGCCTAGGGAGGACGAAAATGACCTAATTGATCATCCAATGACACAAACACACCTATTGCATGCACAAGATTGGTTAAAAACCCTAATTGGACAAGAATAAGCCTAGGGATGACGAAAATGACCTAAATGTTAATCCAATAACACAACTCAACTTATTGGATGCATAAGATTGGTTAAAAACCCTAATTCGACAAGAATAAGCCTAGGTAGGACGAAAATGACCAAATTGATCATCCAATGACACAAACACACTTATTGGATGCACAAGATTGGTTAAAAACCCTAATTGGACAAGAATATGCCTAGGGAGGACGAAAATGACCTAATTGATCATCCAATGACACAAACACACCTATTGGATGCACAAGATTGGTTAAAAACCCTAATTGGACAAGAATATGCCGAGGGATGACGAAAATGACCTAATTGATCATCCAATGACACAAACACACCTATTGGATGCACAACATTGGTTAAAAACCCTAATTGCACAAGAATATGCCTAGGGAGGACGAAAATGACCTAAATGTTAATCCAATGACACAACTCAACTTATTGGATGCACAAGATTGGTTAAAAACCCTAATTGGACAAGAATAAGCCTAGGGAGGACGAAAATGACCTAATTGATCATCCAATGACACAAACACACCTATTGGATGCACAAGATTGGTTAAAAACCCTAATTGGATAAGAATAAGCCTAGGGAGGATGAAAATGACCTAAATGTTAATCCAATGACACAACTCAACTTATTGGATGCACAACATTGGTTAAAAATCCTAATTGGACAAGAATAAGCCTATGGAGGACGAAAATGACCTAATTGATCATCCAATGACACAAATGAACGTATTGGATGCGTAAGATTGGTTAAAAACCCTAATTGCACAAGAATAAGCCTAGGGAGGACGAAAATGACCTAAATGTTAATCCAATGACACAACTCAACTTATTGGATGCACAAGATTGGTTAAAAACCCTAATTGGACAAGAATAAGCCTAGGGAGGACGAAAATGACCTAATTGATCATCCAATGACACAAACACACCTATTGGATGCACAATATTGGTTAAAAACCCTAATTGGACAAGAATATGCCTAGGGAGGACGAAAATGACCTAAATGTTAATCCAATGACACAAATGAACTTATTAGATGTACAAGATTGGTTAAAAACCCTAATTGGACAAAAATAAGCCTAGGGAGGACGAAAATGACCTAATTGATCATCCAATGACACAAACACACCTATTGGATGCACAAGATGGGTTAAAAACCCTAATTGGACAAGAATATGCCTAGGGAGGACGAAAATGACCTAAATGTTAATCCAATGACACAAATCAACTTATTAGATGTACAAGATTGGTTAAAAACCCTAATTGGACAAGAATAAGTCTAGGGAGGACGAAAATGACCTAATTGATCATCTAATGACACAAACACACCTATTGGATGCACAAGATTGGTTAAAAACCCTAATTGGACAAGAATATGCCTAGGGAGGACGAAAATGACCTAAATGTTAATCCAATGACACAACTCAACTTATTGGATGCACAAGATTGGTTAAAAACCCTAATTGGACAAGAATATGCCTAGGGAGGACCAAAATGACCTAAATGTTAATCCAATGACACAACTCAACTTATTGGATGCACAAGATTGGTTAAAAACCCTAATTGGACAAGAATAAGCCTAGGGAGGACGAAAATGACCTAATTGATCATCCAATGACACAAACACACCTATTAGATGCACAAGATTGGTTAAAAACCCTAATTGGACAAGAATAAGCCTAGGGAGGACGAAAATGACCTAATTGATCATCCAATGACACAAACACACATATTGGATGCACAAGATTGGTTAAATACCCTAATTGGACCAGAATATGCCTAGGGAGGACGAAAATGACCTAATTGATCATCCAATGACACAAACACACCTATTGGATGCACAAGATCGGTTAAAAACCCTAATTGGACAAGAATAAGCCTAGGGAGGACGAAAATGACCTAATTGATCATCCAATGACACAAACACACCTATTGCATGCACAAGATTGGTTAAAATCCCTAATTGGACAAGAATAAGCCTAGGGATGACGAAAATGACCTAAATGTTAATCCAATGACACAACTCAACTTATTGGATGCACAAGATTCGTTAAAAACCCTAATTGGACACGAATAAGCCTAGGGAGGACGAAAATGACCTAATTGATCATCCAATGACACAAACACATCTATCGGAAGCACAAGATTGGTTAAAAACCCTAATTGGACAAGAATATGCAAAGGGAGGACGAAAATGACCTAATTGATCATCCAATGACACAAACACACCTATTGGACGCACAAGATCGATTAAAAACCCTAATTGGACAAGAATAAGCCTAGGGAGGTCGAAAATGACCTAATTGATCATCCAATGACACAAACACACCTATTGGATGCACAAGATTGGTTAAAAATCCTAATTGGACAAGAATAAGCCTAGGGGGCACGAAAATGACCTAAATGTTAATCCAATGACACAACTCAACTTATTGGATGCACAAGATTCGTTAAAAACCCTAATTGGACACGAATAAGCCTAGGGAGGACGAAAATGACCTAATTGATCATCCAATGACACAAACACATCTATCGGAAGCACAAGATTGGTTAAAAACCCTAATTGGACAAGATTATGCAAAGGGAGGACGAAAATGACCTAATTGATAATCAAATGACACAAACACACCTATTGGATGCACAAGATCGGTTAAAAACCCTAATTGGGCAAGAATAAGCCTAGGGAGGACGAAAATGACCTAATTGATCATCCAATGACACAAACACACCTATTGCATGCACAAGATTGGTTAAAATCCCTAATTGGACAAGAATAAGCCTAGGGATGACGAAAATGACCTAAATGTTAATCCAATGACACAACTCAACTTATTGGATGCACAAGATTGGTTAAAAACCCTAATTGGACAAGAATAAGCCTAGGGAGGACGAAAATAACCTAATTGATCATCCAATGAAACAAACACACCTATTGGATGCACAAGATTGGTTAAAAACTCTAATTGGACAAGAATATGCCTAGGGAGGACGAAAATGACCTAATTGATCATCCAATGACACAAACACACCTATTGGACGCACAAGATCGATTAAAAACCCTAATTGGACAAGAATAAGCCTAGGGAGGACGAAAATGACCTAATTGATCATCCAATGACACAAACACACCTATTGGATCCACAAGATTTGTTAAAAACTCTAATTGGACAAGAATATGCTTAGGCAGGACGAAAATGACCTAATTGATCATCCAATGACAAAAACACACCTATTGGATGCACAAGATTGGTTAAAAACCCAATTTTGGACAAGAATATGCCTAGGGAGTACGAAAATGACCTAATTGATCATCCAATGACACAAACACACCTATTGGATGCACAAGATTGGTTAAAAACCCTAATCGGACAAGAATAAGCCTAGGGAGGACGAAAATGACCTAATTGATCATCCAATGACACAAACACACCTATTGGATGCACAAGATTGGTTAAAAACCCTAATTGGACAAGAATATGCCTAGGGAGGACGAAAATGACCTAATTGATCATCCAATGACACATATGAACTTATTGGATGCACAAGATTAGTTAAAAACCCTAATTGGACAAGAATATGGGTAGGGAGGACGAAAATAACCTAATTGATCATCCAATGACACAAACACACCTATTGGATGCAAAAGATTGGTTAAAAACCCTAATTGCACAAGAATAAGCCTAGGGAGGACAAAAATGACCTAATTGATCATCCAATGACACAAACACGCCTATTGGATGCACAAGATTGGTTAAAAACCCTAATTGGACAAGAATAAGCCTAGGGAGGACGAAAATGACCTAATTGATCATCCATTGCCACAAACACAACTATTGGATGGACAAGATTGGTTAAAAACCCTAATTGGACAAGAATATGCCAAGGGAGGACGAAAATGACCTAATTGATCATCCAATGACATAAACACACCTATTGGATGCACAAGATTGGTTAAAAACCCTAATTGGACAAGAATA
>JBBPBR010002182.1:0-13135 GCA_037974775.1 Cicer pinnatifidum | reverse complement strand
GGGAGGACGAAAATGACCTAAATGTTCATCCAATGATACAAACACACCTATCGGATGCACAAGATTGGTTAAAAACCCTAATTGGACAAGCATAAGCCTACGGAGGACGAAAATGACCTAAATGTTTATCCAATGACACAAATGAACTTATTGGTTGCACAAGATTTGTTAAAAACCCTAATTGGACAAGAATAAGTCTAGGGAGGACGAAAATGACCTAAATGTTAATCCAATGACACAAACACACCTATTGGATGCACAAGATTGGTTAAAAACCCTAATTGGACAAGAATAAGCCTAGGGAGGACGAAAATGACCTAACTGTTAATCAAATGACACAAACACACCTATTGGATGCACAAGATTGGATAAAAACCCTAATTGGACAAGAATAAGCCTAGGGAGGACGAAAATGACCTAAATGTTTATCCAATGAAACAAATTAACTTATTGGATGCATAAGATTGGTTAAAAACCCTAATTGGAGAAGAATAAGCCTAGGGAGGATGAAAATGACCTATATGTTCCTCCAATGACACAAATAAACTTATTGGATGCACAAGATTGGTTAAAAACCCTAATTGGACAAGAATAAGCCTTGGTAGTACGAAAATGACCTAACTGTTAATCCAATGACACAAACACACCTATAGGATGCACAAGATTGGTTAAAAACCCTAATTGGACAAGAATAAGCCTAGGGAGGACGAAAATGACCTAAATGTACATCCAATGACACAAACACATCTGTTGGATGCACAAGATTTGTTAAAAACCCTAATTGGACAAGAATAAGCCTAGGGAGGAAGAAAATGACCTAAATGTTCATCCAATGATACAAACACACCTATCGGATGCACAAGATTGGTTAAAAACCCTAATTGGACAAGCATAAGCCTAGGGAGGACGAAAATGACCTAAATGTTTATCGAATGACACAAATGAACTTATTGGTTGCACAAGATTTGTTAAAAACCCTAATTGGAGAAGAATAAGCCTAGGGAGGACGAAAATGACCTAAATGTTAATCCAATGACACAAACACACCTATTGGATGCACAAGATTGGTTAAAAACCCTAATTGGACAAGAATAAGCCTAGGGAGGACGAAAATGACCTAACTGTTAATCAAATGACACAAACACACCTATTGGATGCACAAGATTGGATAAAAACCCTAATTCGACAAGAATAAGCCTAGGGAGGACAAAAATGACCTAAATGTTTATCCAATGACACAAATGAACTTATTGGATGCACAAGATTTGTTAAAAACCCTAATTGGACAAGAATAAGCCTAGGGAGGACAAAAATGACCTAAATGTTAATCCAATGACACAAACACACCTATTGGATGCACAAGATTGGTTAAAAACCCTAATTGGACAAGAATAAGGCTAGGGAGGACGAAAATGACCTAAATGTTTATCCAATGACACAAATGAACTTATTGGAAGCATAAGATTGGTTAAAAACCCTAATTGGAGAAGAATAAGCCTAGGGAGGACGAAAATGACCTAACTGTTAATCAAATGACACAAACACACCTATTGGATGCACAAGATTGGATAAAAACCCTAATTCGACAAGAATAAGCCTAGGGAGGACAAAAATGACCTAAATGTTTATCCAATGACACAAATGAACTTATTGGATGCACAAGATTTGTTAAAAACCCTAATTGGACAAGAATAAGCCTAGGGAGGACAAAAATGACCTAAATGTTAATCAAATGACACAAACACACCTATTGGATGCACAAGATTGGTTAAAAACCCTAATTGGACAAGAATAAGGCTAGGGAGGACGAAAATGACCTAAATGTTTATCCAATGACACAAATGAACTTATTGGAAGCATAAGATTGGTTAAAAACCCTAATTGGAGAAGAATAAGCCTAGGGAGGACGAAAATGACCTATATGTTCCTCCAATGACACAAATGAACTTATTGGATGTACAAGATTGGTTAAAAACCCTAATTGGACAAGAATAAGCCTTGGTAGTCCGAAAATGACCTAAATGTGAATCCAATGACACAAACACTTATTAGATACACAAGATTGGTTAAAAACCCTAATTGGACAAGAAAAAGCCTAGGGAGGACGAAAATGACCTAAACGTACATCCAATGACACAAACACACCTATTGGATGCACAAGATTGGTTAAAAACCCTAATTGGACAAGAATAAGCCTAGGGAGGACGAAAAAGACCTAAATGTTAATCCAATGACACAAACACACCTATTGGATGCACAAGATTGGTTAAAAACCCTAATTGGACAAGAATAAGCCTAGGGAAGACGAAAATGAGCTATATGTTCCTCCAATGACAAAAATGAACTTACTGGAAGCACAAGGTTTGTTAAAAACCCTAATTGGACAAGAATAAGCCTAGGGAGGACGAAAATGACCTAAATGTTAATCCAATGACACAAATGAACTTATTGGATGCACAAGATTGGCTAAAAACCCTAATTGGAGAAGAATTAACATAGGGAGGACGAACATGACCTATATGTTCCTCCAATGACACAAATGAACTTATTGGATGCACAAGATTGGTTAAAAACCCTAATTGGACAAGAATAAGCCTTGGTAGTACGAAAATGACCTAAATGTTAATCCAATGACACAAACACTCCTATTGGATGCACAAGATTGGTTAAAAACCCTAATTGTACAAGAATAGGCCTAGGGAGGAAGAAAATGACCTATATGTTCCTCCAATGACACAAATGAACTTATTGGATGCACAAGATTGGTTAAAAACCCGAATTGGACAAGAATAAGCCTAGGGAAGACGAAAATGACCTAAATGTACATCCAATGACACAAAGACACCTATTGGATGCACAAGATTGGTTAAAAACCCTAATTAGACAAGAATAAGCCTAGGGAGGACGAAAATGACCTATATGTTCCTCCAATGACACAAATGAACTTATTGGATGCACAAGATTGGTTAAAAACCCTAATTGGACTAGAATAAGCCTTGGGAGGACGAAAATGACCTAAATGTTCATCCAATGAGACAAACACACCTACCGGATGCACAAGATTGGTTAAAAACCCTAATTGGACAAGAATAAGCCTAGGGAGGACGAAAATGACCTAAATGTTTATCCAATGACACAAATGAACTTATTGGATGCACAAGATTTGTTAAAAACCCTAATTGGACAAGAATAAGCCTAGGGAAGACGAAAATGACCTAAATGTACATCCAATGACACAAAGACACCTATTGGATGCACAAGATTGGTTAAAAACCCTAATTAGACAAGAATAAGCCTAGGGAGGACGAAAATGACCTATATGTTCATCCAATGACACAAATGAACTTATTGGATGCACAAGATTGGTTAAAAACCCTAATTGGACAAGAATAAGCCTTGGGAGGACGAAAATGACCTAAATGTTCATCCAATGAGACAAACACACCTACCGGATGCACAAGATTGGTTAAAAACCCTAATTGGACAAGAATAAGCCTAGGGAGGACGAAAATGACCTAAATGTTTATCCAATGACACAAATGAACTTATTGGATGCACAAGATTTGTTAAAAACCCTAATTGGACAAGAATAAGCCTAGGGAGGACGAAAATGACCTAAATGTTAATCAAATGACACAAACACACCTATTGGATGCACAAGATCGGTTAAAAACCATAATTGGACAAGAATAAGGCTAGGGAGGACGAAAATGACGTAAATGTTTATCCAATGACACAAATGAACTTATTGGATGCATAAGATTGGTTAAAAACCCTAATTGTAGAAGAATAAGCCTAGGGAGGACGAAAATGACCTATATGTTCCTCCAATGACACAAATGAACTTATTGGATGCACAAGATTGGTTAAAAACCCTAATTGGACAAGAATAAGCCTAGGGAGGACGAAAATGACCTAAATGTTAATCCAATGACACAAACACACCTATTGGATGCACAAGATTGGTTAGAAACCTTAATTGGACAAGAATAAGCCTAGGGAGGACGTAAATGACCTAAATGTTAATTCAATGACACAAATGAACTTATTGGATGCACAAGATTGGTTAAAAACCCTAATTGGACAAGAATAAGCCTAGGAAGGACGAAAATGACCTAAATGTTAATCCAATGACACAAACACACCTATTGGATGCACAAGATTGGTTAAAAACCCTAATTGGACAAGAATAAGCCTAGGGAGGACGAAAATGACCTAAATGTACATCCAATGACACAAACACATCTATTGGATGCACAAGATTTGTTAAAAACCCTAATTGGACAAGAATAAGCCTAGGGAGGACGAAAATGACCTAAATGTTTATCCAATGACACAAATTAACTTATTGGATGCATAAGATTGGTTAAAAACCCTAATTGGAGAAGAATAAGCCTAGGGAGGATGAAAATGACCTATATGTTCCTCCAATGACACAAATAAACTTATTGGATGCACAAGATTGGTTAAAAACCCTAATTGGACAAGAATAAGCCTTGGTAGTACGAAAATGACCTAACTGTTAATCCAATGACACAAACACACCTATAGGATGCACAAGATTGGTTAAAAACCCTAATTGGACAAGAATAAGCCTAGGGAGGACGAAAATGACCTAACTGTTAATCAAATGACACAAACACACCTATTGGATGCACAAGATTGGATAAAAACCCTAATTCGACAAGAATAAGCCTAGGGAGGACAAAAATGACCTAAATGTTTATCCAATGACACAAATGAACTTATTGGATGCACAAGATTGGTTAAAAACCCTAATTGGACAAGAATAAGCCTAGGGAGGACAAAAATGACCTAAATGTTAATCAAATGACACAAACACACCTATTGGATGCACAAGATTGGTTAAAAACCCTAATTGGACAAGAATAAGGCTAGGGAGGACGAAAATGACCTAAATGTTTATCCAATGACACAAATGAACTTATTGGAAGCATAAGATTGGTTAAAAACCCTAATTGGAGAAGAATAAGCCTAGGGAGGACGAAAATGACCTATATGTTCCTCCAATGACACAGATGAACTTATTGGATGCACAAGATTGGTTAAAAACCCTAATTGGACAAGAATAAGCCTTGGTAGTACGAAAATGACCTAAATGTTAATCCAATGACACAAACACTTATTAGATACACAAGATTGGTTAAAAACCCTAATTGGACAAGAATAAGCCTAGGGAGGACAAAAATGACCTAAATGTTAATCAAATGACACAAACACACCTATTGGATGCACAAGATTGGTTAAAAACCCTAATTGGACAAGAATAAGGCTAGGGAGGACGAAAATGACCTAAATGTTTATCCAATGACACAAATGAACTTATTGGAAGCATAAGATTGGTTAAAAACCCTAATTGGAGAAGAATAAGCCTAGGGAGGACGAAAATGACCTATATGTTCCTCCAATGACACAAATGAACTTATTGGATGCACAAGATTGGTTAAAAACTCTAATTGGACAAGAATAAGCCTTGGTAGTACGAAAATGACCTAAATGTTAATCCAATGACACAAACACTTATTAGATACACAAGATTGGTTAAAAACCCTAATTGGACAAGAAAAAGCCTAGGGAGGTCGAAAATGACCTAAACGTACATCCAATGACACAAACACACCTATTGGATGCACAAGATTGGTTAAAAACCCTAATTGGACAAGAATAAGCCTAGGGAGGACGAAAATGAACTAAATGTTTATCCAATGACACAAATGAACTTATTGGATGCACAAGATTGGGTAAAAACCCTAATTGGAGAAGAATAAGCCTTGGGAGGACGAAAATGACCTATATGTTCCTCCAATGACACAAATGAACTTATTGGATGCACAAGATTTGTTAAAAAACCTAATTGGACAAGAAAAAGCCTAGGGAGGACGAAAAAGACCTAAATGCTAATCCAATGACACAAACACACCTATTGGATGCACAAGATTGGTTAAAAACCCTAATTGGACAAGAATAAGCCTAGGGAGGAAGAAAATGACCTAAATGTTAATCCAATGACACAAACACACCTATTGGATGCACAAGATTGGTTAAAAACCGTAATTGGACAAGAATAAGCCTATGGAGGACGAAAATGACCTAAATGTACATCCAATGACACAAACACACCTATTGGATGCACAAGATTGGTTAAAAACCCTAATTGGACAAGAATAAGCATAGGGAGGACGAAAATGTCCTAAATGTTAATCCAATGACACAAGCACACCTATTGGATGCACAAGATTGGTTAAAAACCCTAATTGGACAAGAATTAGCCTAGGGAGGACGGAAATGACGTAAATGTACATCCAATGACACAAACACACCTATTGGATGCACAAGATTGGTTAAAAACACTAATTAGACAAGAATAAGCCTAGGGAGGACGAAAATGACCTATATGTTCCTCCAATGACACAAATGAACTTATTGGATGCACAAGATTGGTTAAAAACCCTAATTTTACAAGAATAAGCCTTGGGAGGACGAAAATGACCTAAATGTTCATCCAATGATACAAACACACCTATCGGATGCACAAGATTGGTTAAAAACCCTAATTGGACAAGAATAAGCCTAGGGAGGACGAAAATGACCTAAATGTTTATCCAATGACACAAATGAACTTATTGGTTGCACAAGATTGGTTAAAAACCCTAATTGGAGAAGAATAAGCCTAGGGAGGATGAAAATGACCTATATGTTCCTCCAATGACACAAATGAACTTATTGGATGCACAAGATTGGTTAAAAACCCTAATTAGACAAGAATAAGCCTTGGGAGGACGAAAATGACCTAAATGTTCATCCAATGATACAAACACACCTATCGGATGCACAAGATTGGTTAAAAACCCTAATTGGACAAGCATAAGCCTACGGAGGACGAAAATGACCTAAATGTTTATCCAATGACACAAATCAACTTATTGGTTGCACAAGATTTGTTAAAAACCCTAATTGGACAAGAATAAGCCTAGGGAGGACGAAAATGACCTAAATGTTAATCCAATGACACAAACACACCTATTGGATGCACAAGATTGGTTAAAAACCCTAATTGGACAAGAATAAGCCTAGGGAGGACGAAAATGACCTAACTGTTAATCAAATGACACAAACACACCTATTGGATGCACAAGATTGGATAAAAACCCTAATTGGACAAGAATAAGCCTAGGGAGGACGAAAATGACCTAAATGTTTATCCAATGACACAAATTAACTTATTGGATGCATAAGATTGGTTAAAAACCCTAATTGGAGAAGAATAAGCCTAGGGAGGATGAAAATGACCTATATGTTCCTCCAATGACACAAATGAACTTATTGGATGCACAAGATTGGTTAAAAACCCTAATTGGACAAGAATAAGCCTTGGTAGTACGAAAATGACCTAACAGTTAATCCAATGACAGAAACACACCTATAGGATGCACAAGATTGGTTAAAAACCCTAATTGGACAAGAATAAGCCTAGGGAGGACGAAAATGACCTAAATGTACATCCAATGACACAAACACATCTATTGGATGCACAAGATTTGTTAAAAACCCTAATTGGACAAGAATAAGCCTAGGGAGGAAGAAAATGACCTAAATGTTCATCCAATGATACAAACACACCTATCGGATGCACAAGATTGGTTAAAAACCCTAATTGGACAAGCATAAGCCTAGGGAGGACGAAAATGACCTAAATGTTTATCCAATGACACAAATGAACTTATTGGTTGCACAAGATTTGTTAAAAACCCTAATTGGAGAAGAATAAGCCTAGGGAGGACGAAAATGACCTAAATGTTAATCCAATGACACAAACACACCTATTGGATGCACAAGATTGGTTAAAAACCCTAATTGGACAAGAATAAGCCTAGGGTGGACGAAAATGACCTAACTGTTAATCAAATGACACAAACACACCTATTGGATGCACAAGATTGGATAAAAACCCTAATTCGACAAGAATAAGCATAGGGAGGACAAAAATGACCTAAATGTTTATCCAATGACACAAATGAACTTATTGGATGCACAAGATTTGTTAAAAACCCTAATTGGACAAGAATAAGCCTAGGGAGGACAAAAATGACCTAAATGTTAATCAAATGACACAAACACACCTATTGGATGCACAAGATTGGTTAAAAACCCTAATTGGACAAGAATAAGGCTAGGGAGGACGAAAATGACCTAAATGTTTATCCAATGACACAAATGAACTTATTGGAAGCATAAGATTGGTTAAAAACCCTAATTGGAGAAGAATAAGCCTAGGGAGGACGAAAATGACCTATATGTTCCTCCAATGACACAAATGAACTTATTGGATGCACAAGATTGGTTAAAAACTCTAATTGGACAAGAATAAGCCTTGGTAGTACGAAAATGACCTAAATGTTAATCCAATGACACAAACACTTATTAGATACACAAGATTGGTTAAAAACCCTAATTGGACAAGAAAAAGCCTAGGGAGGACGAAAATGACCTAAACGTACATCCAATGACACAAACACACCTATTGGATGCACAAGATTGGTTAAAAACCCTAATTGGACAAGAATAAGCCTAGGGAGGACGAAAATGAACTAAATGTTTATCCAATGACACAAATGAACTTATTGGAAGCATAAGATTGGTTAAAAACCCTAATTGGAGAAGAATAAGCCTAGGGAGGACGAAAATGACCTATATGTTCCTCCAATGACACAAATGAACTTATTGGATGCACAAGATTGGTTAAAAACCCTAATTGGACAAGAATAAGCCTTGGTAGTACGAAAATGACCTAACTGTTAATCCAATGACACAAACACACCTATAGGATGCACAAGATTGGTTAAAAACCCTAATTGGACAAGAATAAGCCTAGGGAGGACGAAAATGACCTAAATGTACATCCAATGACACAAACACATCTATTGGATGCACAAGATTTGTTAAAAACCCTAATTGGACAAGAATAAGCCTAGGGAGGAAGAAAATGACCTAAATGTTCATCCAATGACACAAACACACCTATCGGATGCACAAGATTGGTTAAAAACCCTAATTGGACAAGCATAAGCCTAGGGAGGACGAAAATGACCTAAATGTTTATCCAATGACACAAATGAACTTATTGGTTGCACAAGATTTGTTAAAAACCCTAATTGGACAAGAATAAGCCTAAGGAGGACGAAAATGACCTAAATGTTAATCCAATGACACAAACACACCTATTGGATGCACAAGATTGGTTAAAAACCCTAATTGGACAAGAATAAGCCTAGGGAGGACGAAAATGACCTAACTGTTAATCAAATGACACAAACACACCTATTGGATGCACAAGATTGGATAAAAACCCTAATTCGACAAGAATAAGCCTAGGGAGGACAAAAATGACCTAAATGTTTATCCAATGACACAAATGAACTTATTGGATGCACAAGATTTGTTAAAAACCCTAATTGGACAAGAATAAGCCTAGGGAGAACAAAAATGACCTAAATGTTAATCAAATGACACAAACACACCTATTGGATGCACAAGATTGGTTAAAAACCCTAATTGGACAAGAATAAGGCTAGGGATGACGAAAATGACCTAAATGTTTATCCAATGACACAAATGAACTTATTGGAAGCATAAGATTGGTAAAAAACCCTAATTGGACAAGAATAAGCCTTGGTAGTACGAAAATGACCTAAATGTTAATCCAATGACACAAACACACCTATTGGATGCACAAGATTGGTTAAAAACCCTAATTGGACAAGAATAAGCCTAGGGAGGACGAAAATGACCTAAATGTAAATCCAATGACACAAACACACCTATTGGATGCACAAGATTGGTTAAAAACCCTAATTGGACAAGAATAAGCCTAGGGAGGACGAAAATGACCTAAATGTTAATCCAATGACACAAACACACCTATTGGATGCACAAGATTGGTTACAAACCCTAATTGGACAAGAATTAGCCTAGGGAGGACGGAAATGACCTAAATGTACATCCAATGACACAAACACACCTATTGGATGCACAAGATTGGTTAAAAACCATAATTAGACAAGAATAAGCCTAGGGAGGACGAAAATGACCTATATGTTCCTCCAATGACACAAATGAACTTATTGGATGCACAAGATTGGTTAAAAACCCTAATTTGACAAGAATAAGCCTTGGGAGGAAGAAAATGACCTAAATGTTCATCCAATGATACAAACACACCTATCGGACAAGCATAAGCCTAGGGAGGACGAAAATGACCTAAATGTTAATCCAATGACACAAACACACCTATTGGATGCACAAGATTGGTTAAAAACCCTAATTGGACAAGAATAAGCCTAGGGAGGACGAAAATGACCTAAATGTTAATCAAATGACACAAACACACCTATTGGATGCACAAGATTGGTTAAAAACCCTAATTGGACAAGAATAAGCCTAGGGAGGACGAAAATGACCTAAATGTTTATCCAATGACGCAAATTAACTTATTGGATGCATAAGATTGGTTAAAAACCCTAATTGGAGAAGAATAAGCCTAGGGAGGATGAAAATGACCTATATGTTCCTCCAATGACACAAATGAACTTATTGGATGCACAAGATTGGTTAAAAATCCTAATTGGACAAGAATAAGCCTTGGTAGTACGAAAATGACCTAAATGTTAATCCAATGACACAAACACACCTATTGGATGCACAAGATTGGTTAAAAACCCTAATTGGACAAGAATAAGCCTAGGGAGGACGAAAATGACCTAAATGTTAATCAAATGACACAAACACACCTATTGGATGCACAAGATTGGTTAAAAACCCTAATTGGACAAGAATAAGCCTAGGGAGGACGAAAATTACCTAAATGTTTATCCAATGACACAAATGAAGTTATTGGATGCATAAGATTGGTTAAAAACCCTAATTGTAGAAGAATAAGCCTAGGGAGGATGAAAATGACCTATATATTCCTCCAATGACACAAATGAACTTATTGGATGCACAAGATTGGTTAAAAACCCTAATTGGACAAGAATAAGCCTTGGTAGTACGAAAATGACCTAAATGTTAATCCAATGACACAAACACACCTATTGGATGCACAAGATTGGTTAAAAACCCTAATTGGACAAGAATAAGCCTAGGGAGGACGAAAATGACCTAAATGTACATCCAATGACACAAACACATCTATTGGATGCACAAGATTGGTTAAAAACCCTAATTGGACAAGAATAAGCCTTGGTAGTACGAAAATGACCTAACTGTTAATCCAATGACACAAACACACCTATAGGATGCACAAGATTGGTTAAAAACCCTAATTGGACAAGAATAAGCCTAGGGAGGACGAAAATGACCTAAATGTACATCCAATGACACAAACACATCTATTGGATGCACAAGACTTGTTAAAAACCCTAATTGGACAAGAATAAGCCTAGGGAGGAAGAAAATGACCTAAATGTTCATCCAATGATACAAACACACCTATCGGATGCACAAGATTGGTTTAAAACACCAATTGGACAAGCATAAGCCTAGGGAGGACGAAAATGACCTAAATGTTTATCCAATGACACAAATGAACTTATTGGTTGCACAAGATTTGTTAAAAACCCTAATTGGAGAAGAATAAGCCTAGGGAGGACGAAAATGACCTAAATGTTAATCCAATGACACAAACACACCTATTGGATGCACAAGATTGGTTAAAAACCCTAATTGGACAAGAATAAGCCTAGGGAGGACGAAAATGACCTAACTGTTAATCAAATGACACAAACACACCTATTGGATGCATAAGATTGGATAAAAACCCTAATTGGACAAGAATAAGCCTAGGGAGGACGAAAATGACCTAAATGTTTATCCAATGACACAAATTAACTTATTGGATGCATAAGATTGGTTAAAAACCCTAATTGGAGAAGAATAAGCCTAGGGAGGATGAAAATGACCTATATGTTCCTCCAATGACACAAATGAACTTATTGGATGCACAAGATTGGTTAAAAACCCTAATTGGACAAGAATAAGCCTTGGTAGGACGAAAATGACCTAACTGTTAATCCAATGACACAAACACACCTATAGGATGCACAAGATTGGTTAAAAACCCTAATTGGACAAGAATAAGCCTAGGGAGGACGAAAATGACCTAAATGTACATCCAATGACACAAACACATCTATTGGATGCACAAGATTTGTTAAAAACCCTAATTGGACAAGAATAAGCCTAGGGAGGAAGAAAATGACCTAAATGTTCATCCAATGATACAAACACACCTATCGGATGCACAAGATTGGTTAAAAACCCTAATTGGACAAGCATAAGCCTAGGGAGGACGAAAATGACCTAAATGTTTATCTAATGACACAAATGAACTTATTGGTTGCACAAGATTTGTTAAAAACCCTAATTGGAGAAGAATAAGCCTAGGGAGGACGAAAATGACCTAAATGTTAATCCAATGACACAAACACACCTATTGGATGCACAAGATTGGTTAAAAACCCTAATTGGACAAGAATAAGCCTAGGGAGGACGAAAATGACCTAACTGTTAATCAAATGACACAAACACACCTATTGGATGCACAAGATTGGATAAAAACCCTAATTCGACAAGAATAAGCCTAGGGAGGACAAAAATGACCTAAATGTTTATCCAATGACACAAATGAACTTATTGGATGCACAAGATTTGTTAAAAACCCTAATTGGACAAGAATAAGCCTAGGGAGGAAAAAAATGACCTAAATGTTAATCAAATGACACAAACACACCTATTGGATGCACAAGATTGGTTAAAAACCCTAATTGGACAAGAATAAGGCTAGGGAGGACGAAAATGACCAAAATGTTTATCCAATGACACAAATGAACTTATTGGAAGCATAAGATTGGTTAAAAACCCTAATTGGAGAAGAATAAGCCTAGGGAGGACGAAAATGACCTATATGTTCCTCCAATGACACAAATGAACTTATTGGATGCACAAGATTGGTTAAAAACCCTAATTGGACAAGAATAAGCCTTGGTAGTACGAAAATGACCTAAATGTTAATCCAATGACACAAACACTTATTAGATACACAAGATTGGTTAAAAAC
>JBBPBR010002181.1:0-13140 GCA_037974775.1 Cicer pinnatifidum | reverse complement strand
AACCAATCTTGTGCATCCAATAAGTTCATTTGTGTCATTGGATTAACATTTAGGTCATATCCGTCCTCCCTAGGCATATTCTTGTCCAAATAGGGTTTTTAACCAATCTTGTGCATCCAATAGGTGTGTTTGTGTCATTGGATGATCAATTAGGTCATTTTCGTCCTCCCTCGGCTTATTCTTGTCCAATTAGGGTTTTTAACCATTCTTGTGCATCCAATAAGTTTATTTGTGTTATTGAATTAATATTTAGATCATTTTCGTCCTCCCTAGGCATATTCTTGTCCAATTAGGGTTTTTAACCAATCTTGTGCATCCAATAGGTGTGTTTGTATCATTGAATGATCGATTAGGTCATTTTCGTCCTCCCAAGGCATATTCTTGTCCAATTAGGGTTTTTAACCAATCTTGTGCATCCAATAGGTGTGCTTGTGTCATTGGATGATCAATTAGGTCATTTTCGTCCTCCCTAGACTTATTCTTGTCCAATTAGGGTTTTTAAGCAATCTTGTACATCCAATAAGTTGAGTTGTGTCATTGGATTAACATTTAGGTCATTTTCGTCCTCCCTAGGCTTATTCTTGTCCAATTAGGGTTTTTAACCAATCTTGTGCATCCAATATGTGTGTTTGTGTCATTGGATGATCAATTAGGTCATTTTCGTCCTCCCTAGGCTTATTCTTGCCCAATTAAGGTTTTTAACCAATCTTGTGCATCCAATAAGTTGAGTTGTGTCATTGGATTAACATTTAGGTCATTTTCGTCCTCCCTAGGCTTATTCTTGTCCAATTAGGGTTTTTAACCAATCTTGTGCATCCAATAAGTTCATTTGTGTCATTGGATTAACATTTAGGTCATTTTCGTCCTCCCTAGGCATATTCTAGTCCAATTAGGGTTTTTAACCAATCTTTATGCATCTAATAGGTGTGTTTGTGTCATTGGATGATCAATTTGGTTATTTTCGTCCTCCCTAGGCTTATTCTTGTCCAATTAGGGTTTTTAACTAATCTTGTGCATCCAATAAGTTCATTTGTGTCACTGGAAGATCAATTAGGTCATTTTCGTCATCCCTAGGCATATTCTTGTCCAATTAGGGTTTTTAACCGATCTTGTGCATCCAATAGGTGTGTTTGTGTCATTGGATGATCAATTAGGTCATTTTCGTCCCCCTTAGGCTTATTCTTGTCCAATTAGGGTTTTTAACCGATCTTGTGCATCCAATAGGTGTGTTTGTGTCATTGGATGATCAATTAGGTCATTTTCGTCCTCCCTAGGCATATTCTTGTCCAATTAGGGTTTTTAACCAATCTTGTGCATCCAATAGGTGTGTTTGTGTCATTGGATAATCAATTAGGTCATTTTCGTCCTCCCTAGGCTTATTCTTATCCAATTAGGGTTTTTAACCAATCTTGTGCTTCCAATAAGTTGAGTTGTGTCATTGGATTAACATTTAAGTCATTTTCGTCCTCCCTAGGCTTATTCTTGTCCAATTAGGGTTTTTAACCAATCTTGTGCATCCAATTCGTTCATTTGTGTCATTGGATTAACATTTAGGTCATTTTCGTCCTCCTTAGGCATATTCTTGTCCAATTAGAGTTTTAGACCAATCTTGTGCATCCAATAGGTGTGTTTGTGTCATTGGATGATCAATTAGGTTATTTTCGTCCTCCCTAGGCTTATTCTTGTCCAATTAGGGTTTTTAACTAATCTTGTGCATCCAATAAGTTCATTTGTGTCATTCGAAGATCAATTAGGTCATTTTCGTCCTCCCTAGGCATATTCTTGTCCAATTAGGGTTTTTAACCAATCTTGTGCATCCAATAGGTGTGTTTGTGTCATTGGATGATCAATTAGGTCATTTTCGTCCTCCCTAGGCTTATTCTTATCCAATTAGGGTTTTTAACCAATCTTGTGCTTCCAATAAGTTGAGTTGTGTCATTGGATTAACATTTAGTTTATTTTCGTCCTCCCTAGGCTTATTCTTGTCCAATTAGGGTTTTTAACCAATCTTGTGCATCCAATACGTTCATTTGTGTCATTGGATTAACATTTAGGTCATTTTCGTCCTCCTTAGGCATATTCTTGTCCAATTAGAGTTTTAGACCAATCTTGTGCATCCAATAGGTGTGTTTGTGTCATTGGATGATCAATTAGGTTATTTTCGTCCTCCCTAGGCTTAATCTTGTCCAATTAGGGTTTTAACTAATCTTGTGCATCCAATAAGTTCATTTATGTCATTCGAAGATCAATTAGGTCATTTTCGTCCTCCCTAGGTATATTCTTGTCCAATTAGGGTTTTTAACCAATCTTGTGCATCCAATACGTGTGTTTGTCTCATTGGATGATCTATTAGGTCATTTTCGTTCTCCCTAGGCTTATTCTTGTCCAATTAGGGTTTTTAACCGATCTTGTGCATCCAATAGGTGTGTTTGTGTCATTGGATGATCAATTAGGTCATTTTCGTCCTCCCTAGGCATATTCTTGTCCAATTAGGGTTTTTAACCAATCTTGTGCATCCAATAGGTGTGTTTGTGTCATTGGATGATCAATTAGGTCATTTTCGTCCTCCCAAGGCTTATTCTTGTCCAATTTGGGTTTTTAACCAATCTTGTGCATCCAATAAGTTCATTTGTCTCATTGGATTAACATTTAGGTCATTTTCGTCCTCCCCCGTCATATTCTTGTCCAATTAGGGTTTTTAACCAATCTTGTGTATCCAATTGGTGTGTTTGTGTCATTGGATGATCAACTAGGTCATTTTCGTCCTCCCTAGGCATATTCTTGTCCAATTAGGGTTTTTAACCAATCTTGTGCATCCAATAGGTGTGTTTGTGTCATTGGATGATCAATTAGGTCATTTTCGTCCTCCCTAGGCTTATTCTTGTCCAATAGGGTTTTTAACCAATCTTGTGCATCCAATAGGTGTGTTTGTGTCATTGGATGATCAATTAGGTTATTTTCGTCCTCCCTAGGCTTATTCTTGTCCAATTAGGGTTTTTAACTAATCTTGTGCATCCATTAAGTTCATTTGTGTCATTGTATGATCAATTAGGTCATTTTCGTCCTCCCTAGGCATATTCTTGTCCAATTAGGGTTTTTAACCAATCTTGTGCATCCAATAGGTGTGTTTGTGTCATTGGATGATCAATTAGGTCATTTTCGTCCTCCCTAGGCTTATTCTTGTCCAATTAGGGTTTTTAACCAATCTTGTGCATCCAATAGGTGTGTTTGTGTTATTGGATGATCAATAAGGTCATTTTCGTCCTCCCTAGGCATATTCTTGTCCAATTAGGGTTTTTAACCAATCTTGTGCATCCAATAGGTGTGTTTGTGTCATTGGATGATCAATTAGGTCATTTTCGTCCTCCCTAGGCTTATTCTTGTCCAATTAAGTTTTTTAACAAATCTTGTGCATCCAATAAGTTCATTTGTGTCATTGGATGATCAATTACGTCATTTTCGTCCTCCCTAGGCATATTCTTGTCCAATTAGGGTGTTTAACCAATCTTGTGCATCCAATAGGTGTGTTTGTGTCATTGGATGATCAATTAGGTCATTTTCGTCCTCCCTAGGCATATTCTTGTCCAATTAGGGTTTTTAACCAATCTTGTGCATCCAATAGGTGTGTTTGTGTCATTGGATGATCAATTAGGTCATTTTCGTCCTCCCTAGGCTTATTCTTGTCCAATTAGGGTTTTTAACCAATCTTGTACATCTAATAAGTTCATTTGTGTCATTGGATTAACATTTAGGTCATTTTCGTCCTCCTTAGGCATATTCTTGTCCAATTAGGGTTTTTAACCCATCTTGTGCATCCAATAGGTGTATTTGTGTCATTGGATGATCAATTAGGTCATTTTCGTCCTCCCTAGGCATTTTTTGGTCCAATTAGGGTTTTTAACCAATCTTGTGCATCCAATAGGTGTGTTTGTGTCATTGGATGATCAATTAGGTCATTTTCGTCCTCCCTAGGCATATTCTTGTCCAATTAGGGTTTTTAACCAATCTTGTGCATCCAATAGGTGTGTTTGTGTCATTGGATGATCAATTAGGTCATTTTCGTCCTCCCTAGGCTTATTCTTGTCCAATAAGGGTTTTTAACCAATCTTGTGCATCCAATCCGTTGAGTTGTGTCATTGGATTAACATTTAGGTCATTTTCGTCCTCCCTAGGCTTATTCTTGTCCAATTAGGATTTTTAACCAATCTTCTGCATCCGATAAGTTTGTTTGTGTCATTGAATTAATATTTAGGTCATTTTTGTCCTCCCTAGGAATATTCTTGTCCAATTAGTGTTTTTAACCAATCTTGTGCATCCAATAGGTGTGTTTGTGTCATTGGATGATCAATTAGGTCATTTTCGTCCTCCCTAGGCATATTCTTGTCCAATTAGGGTTTTTAACCAATCTTGTGCATCCAATAGGTGTGTTTGTGTCATTGGATGATCAATTAGGTCATTTT
Source organism: Cicer pinnatifidum (assembly GCA_037974775.1). Classification (NCBI taxonomy): domain Eukaryota; kingdom Viridiplantae; phylum Streptophyta; class Magnoliopsida; order Fabales; family Fabaceae; genus Cicer; species Cicer pinnatifidum. The sequence continues at coordinate 8,680 of JBBPBR010002181.1, read as the reverse complement.
CGTCCTCCCTAGGCTTATTCTTGTCCAATTAGGGTTTTTAACCAATCTTATGCATCCAATAGGGGTGTTTGTGTCATTGGATGATCAATTAGGTCATTTTCGCCCTCCCTAGGCTTATTCTTGTCCAATTAGGGTTCTTAACCAATCTTGTGCATTCAATAGGTGTGTTTGTATCATTGGATGATCAATTAGGTCATTTTCGTCCTCCCTAGGCATATTCTTGTCCAATTAGGGTTTTTAACCAATCTTGTGCATCCAATAAAGTTCATTTGTGTCATTGGATTAACATTTAGGTCATTTTCGTCCTCCCTAGGCATATTCTTGTCCAATTAGGGTTTTTAACCAATCTTGTGCATCCAATAGGTGTGTTTGTATCATTGGATGATCAATTAGGTCATTTTCGTCCTCCCTAGGCTTATTCTTGTCCAATTAGGGTTTTTAACCAATCTTGTGCATCCAACAAGTTTGTTTATGTCATTGAATTAATATTCAGGTCATTTTCGTCCTCCCTAGGCATATTCTTGTCCAATTAGGGTTTTTAACCAATCTTGTGCATCCAATAGGTGTGTTTGTGTCATTGGATGATCAATTAGGTCATTTTCGTCCTCCCTAGGCTTATTCTTGTCCAATTAGGGTTTTTAACCAATCTTGTGCATCCAATAGGTGTGTTTGTGTCATTGGATGATCAATTAGGTCATTTTCGTCCTCCCTAGGCTTATTCTTGTCCAATTAGGGTTTTTAACTAATCTTGTGCATCCAATAAGTTCATTTGTGTTATTGGATGATCAATTAGGTCATTTTCGTCCTCCCTAGGCATATTCTTGTCCAATTAGGGGTTTTAACCAAACTTGTGCATCCAATAGGTGTGTTTGTGTCATTGGATGATCAATTAGGTCACTTTCGTCCTCCCTAGGCTTATTCTTGTTCAATTAGGGTTTTTAACCGATCTTGTGCATCCAATAGGTGTGTTTGTGTCATTGGATGATCAATTAGGTCATTTTCGTCCTCCCTAGGCATATTCTTGTCCAATTAGGGTTTTTAACCAATCTTGTGCATCCAATAGGTGTGTTTGTGTCATTGGATGATCAATTAGGTCATTTTCGTCCTCCCTAGACTTATTCTTGTCCAATTAGGGTTTTTAACCAATCTTGTACATCTAATAAGTTCATTTGTGTCATTGGATTAACATTTAGGTCATTTTCGTCCTCCCTAAGCATATTCTTGTCCAATAAGGGTTTTTAACCCATCTTGTGCATCCAATAGGTGTGTTTGTGTCATTGGATGATCAATTAGGTCATTTTCGTCCTCCCTAGGCTTATTCTTGTCCAATTAGGGTTTTTAACCAATCTTGTGCATCCAATAGGTGTGTTTGTGTCATTGGATGATCAATTAGGTCATTTTCGTCCTCCCTAGGCTTATTCTTGTCCAATTAGGGTTTTTAACCAATCTTGTGCATCTAATAGGTGTGTTTGTGTCATTGGATGATCAATTAGGTCATTTTCGTCCTCCCTAGGCTTATTCTTCTCCAATTAGGGTTTTTAACCAATCTTGTGCATCCAATAAGTTGAGTTGTGTCATTGGATTAACATTTAGGTCATTTTCGTCCTCCCTAGGCTTATTCTTGTCCAATTAGGGTCTTTAACCAACCTTGTGCATCCAATAGGTGTGTTTGTGTCATTGGATAATCAATTAGGTCATTTTCGTCCTCCCTAGGCTTAATCTTGTCCAATTAGGGTTTTTAACCAATCTTGTTCTTCTAATAGGTGTGTTTCTGTCATTGGATGATCAATTAGGTCATTTTCGTCCTCCCTAGGCATATTCTTGTCCAATTAGGGTTTTGAACCAGTCTTGTGCATCCAATAGGTGTGTTTGTGTCATTGGATGATCAATTAGGTCATTTTCGTCCTCCCTAGGCTTATTCTTGTCCAATTAGGGTTTTTAACCAATCTTGTGCATCCAATAAGTTCATTTGTGTCATTGGAGGAACATTTAGCTCATTTTCGTCCTCCCTAGTCTTATTCTTGTCCAATTAGGGTTTTTATGCAATCTTGTGCATCTAATAGGTGTGTTTGTGTCATTGGACGAACATTTAGGTCATTTTCGTCCTCCCTAGGCTTATTCTTGTCCAATTATGGTTTTTAACCGATCTTGTGCATCCAATAGGTATGTTTGTGTCATTGGATGATCAATTAGGTCATTTTCGTCTTCCCTAGGCATATTCTTGTCCAATTAGGGTTTTTAACCAATCTTTTGCATCCAATAGGTGTGTTTGTGTCATTGGATGATCAATTAGGTCATTTTCGTCCTCCCTTGGCTTATTCTTGTCCAATTAGGGTTTTTAACCAATCTTGTGCATCCAATAGGTGTGTTTGTGTCATTGGATGATCAATTAGGTCATTTACGTCCTCCCTAGGCATATTCTTGTCCAATTAGGGTTTTTAACCAATCTTGTGCATCCAATAGGTGTGTTTGTGTCATTGGATGATCAATTAGGTCATTTTCGTCCTCCCTAGGCTTATTCTTGTCCAATTAGGGTTTTTAACCAATCTTGTGCATCTAATAGGTGTGTTTCTGTCATTGGATGATCAATTAGGTCATTTTCGTCCTCCCTAGGCATATTCTTGTCCAATTAGGGTTTTTAACCAATCTTGTGCGTCCAATAGGTGTGTTTGTGTCATTGGATGATCAATTAGGTCATTTTCGTCCTCCCTAGGCTTATTCTTGTCCAATTAGGGTTTTTAACCAATCTTGTGCATCCAATAAGTTCATTTGTGTCATTGGATTAACATTTAGGTCATATCCGTCCTCCCTAGGCCTATTCTTGTCAAATTAGGGTTTTTAACCAATCTTGTGCATCCAATAGGTGTGTTTGTGTCATTGGATGATCAATTAGGTCATTTTTTTCCTCCCTCGGCTTATTCTTGTCCAATTAGGGTTTTTAACCAATCTTGTGCATCCAATAAGTTTATTTGTGTCATTGAATTAATATTTAGATCATTTTCGTCCTCCCTAGGCATATTCTTGTCCAATTAGGGTTTTTAACCAATCTTGTGCATCCAATAGGTGTGTTTGTGTCATTGGATGATCGATTAGGTCATTTTCGTCCTCCCAAGGCATATTCTTGTCCAATTAGGGTTTTTAACCAATCTTGTGCATCCAATAGGTGTGTTTGTGTCATTGGATGATCAATTAGGTCATTTTCGTCCTGCCTAGGCTTATTCTTGTCCAATTAGGGTTTTTAACCAATCTTGTACATCCAATAAGTTGAGTTGTGTCATTGGAATAACATTTAGGTCATTTTCGTCCTCCTTAGGCTTATTCTTGTCCAATTAGGGTTTTTAACCAATCTTGTGCATCCAATAGGTGTGTTTGTGTCATTGGATGATCAATTAGGTCATTTTCGTCCTCCCTAGGCTTATTCTTCTCCAATTAGGGTTTTTAACCAATCTTATGCATCCAATAACTTTGTTTGTGTCATTGAATTAATATTTAGGTCATTTTCCTCCTCCCTAGGCATATTATTGTCCAATTAGGGTTTTTAACCAATCTTGTGCATCCAATAGGTGTGTTTGTGTCATTGGATGATCAATTAGGTCATTTTCGTCCTCCCTAGGCTTATTCTTGTCCAATTAGGGTTTTTAACCAATCTTGTGCATCCAATAAGTTAGTTTTTGTCATTGAATTAATATTTAGGTCATTTTCGTCCTCGCTAGGCATATTCTTGTCCAATTAGGGTTTTTAACCAATCTTGTGCATCCAATAGGTGTGTTTGTGTCATTGGATGATCAATTAGGTCATTTTCGTCCTCCCTAGGCTTATTCTTGTCCAATTAGGGTTTTTAACCAATCTTATGCATCCAATAAGTTTTTTTGTTTCATTGAATTAATATTTAGGTCATTTTCGTCATCCCTAGGCATATTCTTGTCCAATTAGGGTTTTTAACCAATCTTGTGCATCCAATAGGTGTGTTTGTGTCATTGGATGATCAATTAGGTCGTTTTCGTCTTCCCTAGGCTTATTCGTGTCCAATTAGGGTTTTTAACCAATCTTGTGCATCCAATAAGTTGAGTTGTTTCATTGGATTAACATTTAGGTCATTTTCGTCCCCCCTAGAATTATTCTTGTCCAATTAGGGTTTTTAACCAATCTTGTGCATCCAATAAGTTCATTTGTGTCATTGGATTAACATTTAGGTCATTTTCGTACTCCCTAGGCATATTCTTGTCCAATTAGGGTTTTTAACCAATCTTGTGTATCCAATAGGTGTGTTTGTGTCATTGGATGATCAATTAGGTCATTTTCGTCCTCTCTAGGCTTATTCTTGTCCAATTAGGGTTTTTAACCAATCTTGTGCATCCAATAGGTGTGTTTGTGTCATTGGATGAACAATTAGGTCATTTTCGTCCTCCCTAGGCTTATTCTTGTCCAATTAGGGTTTTTAACCAATCTTGTGCATCCAATAGGTGTGTTTGTGTCATTGGATGATCAATTAGGTCATTTTCGTCCTCCCTTGGCTTATTCTTGTCCAATTAGGGTTTTTAACCAATCTTGTGCATCCAATAAGTTCATCTGTGTCATTGGATTAACATTTAGGTCATATCCGTCCTCCCTAGGCATATTCTTGTCCAATTAGGGTTTTTAACCAATCTTGTGCATCCAATAAGTTCATTTGTGTTATTGGATTAACATTTAGGTCATATTCGTCCTCCCTAGGCATATTCTTGTCCAATTAGGGTTTTTAACCAATCTTGTGCATACAATAGGTGTGTTTGTGTCATTGGATGATCAATTAGGTCATTTTCGTCCTCCCTAGGCTTATTCTTGTCCAATTAGGGTTTTTAACCAATCTTGTGCATCCAATAAGTTCATTTGTGTCATTGGATTAACATTTAGGTCATATCCGTCCTCCCTAGGCATATTCTTGTCCAATTAGGGTTTTTAACCAATCATGTGCATCCAATAGGTGTGTTTGTGTCATTGGATGATCAATTAGGTCATTTTCGTCCTCCCTAGGCATATTCTTGTCCAATTAGGGTTTTTAACCAATCTTGTGCATCCAATAGGTGTGTTTGTGTCATTAAATGATCAATTAGGTCATTTTCGTCCTCCCTAGGCTTATTCTTGTCCAATTAGGATTTTTAACCAATCTTGTGCATCCAATAAGTTCATTTGTGTCATTGGATGATCAATTAGGTCATTTTCGTCCTCCCTATGCATATTTTTGTCCAACTAGGGTTTTTAACCAATCTTGTGCATCCAATAAGTTCATTTGTGTCATTGGATTAACATTTAGGTCATTTTCGTCCTCCCTAGGCATATTCTTGTCCAATTAGGGTTTTTAACCAATCTTGTGCATCCAATAGGTGTGTTTGTGGCAATGGGTGATCAATTAGGTCATTTTCGTCCTCCCTAGGCTTATTCTTGTCCAATTAGGGTTTTTAACCAATCTTGTGCATCCAATAGGTGTGTTTGTGTCATTGGATGATCAATTAGGTCATTTTCGTCCTCCCTAGGCTTATTCTTGTCCAATTAGGGTTTTTAACCAATCTTGTGCATCCAATAACTTTGTTTGTGTCATTGAATTAATATTTTGGTCATTTTCGTCCTCCCTAGGCATGTTCTTGTCCAACTAGGGTTTTTAACCAATCTTGTGCATCCAATTGGTGTGTTTGTGTCATTGGATGATCAATTAGGTCATTTTCGTCCTCCCTAGGCTTATTCTTGTCCAATTAGGGTTTTTAACCAATCTTGTGCATCCAATAGGTGTGTTTGTGTCATTGGATGATCAATTAGGTCATTTTCGTCCTCCCTAGGCTTATTCTTGTCCAATTAGGGTTTTTAACCAATCTTGTGCATCCAATAGGTGTGTTTGTGCTATTGGATGATCAGTTAGGTCATTTTCGTCCTCCCTATGCATATTCTTGTCCAATTAGGGTTTTTAACCAATCTTGTGCATCCAATAGGTGTGTTTGTGTCATTGGATGATCAATTAGGTCATTTTCGTCCTCCCTAGGCTTATTCTTGTCCAATTAGGGTTTTTAACCAATCTTGTGCATCCAATAGGTGTGTTTGGGTCATTGGATGATATATTCGGTCATTTTCTTCCTCCCTATGCTTGTTCTTGTCCAATTAGGGTTTTTAACCAATCTTGTGCATCCAATAGGTGTGTTTGTGTCATTGGATGATCAATTAGGTCATTTTCGTCCTCCCTAGGCTTATTCTTGTCCAATTAGGGTTTTTAACCAATCTTGTGCTTCCAATAAGTTTGTTTGTGTCATTGGATTAATATTTAGGTCATTTTCGTCCTCCCTAGGCATATTCTTGTCCAATTAGGGTTTTTAACCAATCTTGTGCATCCAATAGGTGTGTTTGTGTCATTGGATGATCAATTAGGTAATTTTCGTCCTCCATAGGCTTATTCTTGTCCAATTAGGGTTTTTAACCAATCTTGTGCATCCAATAAGTTCATTTGTGTCATTGGATGATCAATTAGGTCATTTTCGTCCTCCCTAGGTATATTCTTGTCCAACTAGGGTTTTAAACCAATCTTGTGCATCCAATAGGTGTGTTTGTGTCTTTGGATGATCAATTAGGTCATTTTCGTCCTCCCTAGGCTTATTCTTGTCCAATTAGGGTTTTTAACCAATCTTGTGCATCCAATAGGTGTGTTTGTGTCATTGGATGATCAATTAGGTCATTTTCGTCCTCCCTAGGCTTATTCTTGTCCAATTAGGGTTTTTAACCAATCTTGTGCATCCAATAAGTTTGTTTATGTCATTGAATTAATATTTAGGTCATTTTCGTCCTCCCTAGGCATATTCTGGTCCAGTTAGGGTTTTTAACCAATCTTGTGCCTCCAACAGGTGTGTTTGTGTCATTGGATGATCAATTAGGTCATTTTCATCCTCCCTAGGCTTATTCTTGTCCAATTAGGGTTTTTAACCAATCTTGTGCATCCAATAGGTGTGGTGGTGTCATTGGATGATCAATTAGGTCATTTTCGTCCTCCCTAGGCTTATTCTTGTCCAATTAGGGTTTTTAATCAATCTTGTGCATCCAATAAGTTCATTTGTGTCATTGGATTAACATTTAAGTCATTTTCGTCCTCCCTAGGCTTATTCTTGTCCAATTAGGGTTTTTAATCAATCTTGTGCATCCAATAAGTTCATTTGTGTCATTGGATTAACATTTAGGTCATTTTCGTCCTCCCTAGGCATATTCTTGTCCAATTAGGGTTTTTAACCAATCTTGTGCTTCCAATAGGTGTGTTTGTGTCATTGGATGATCAATTAGGTCATTTTCGTCCTCCCTCGGCTTATTCTTGTCCAATTAGGGTTTTTAACCAATCTTGTGCATCCAATAAGTTTATTTGTGTCATTGAATTAATATTTAGATCATTTTCGTCCTCCCTAGGCATATTCTTGTCCAATTAGGGTTTTTAACCAATCTTGTGCATCCAATAGGTGTGTTTGTGTCATTGGATGATCGATTAGGTCATTTTCGTCCTCCCAAGGCATATTCTTGTCCAATTAGGGTTTTTAACCAATCTTGTGCATCCAATAGGTGTGTTTGTGTCATTGGTTGATCAATTAGGTCATTTTCGTCCTCCCTAGGCTTATTCTTGTCCAATTAGGGTTTTTAACCAATCTTGTACATCCAATAAGTTGAGTTGTGTCATTGGATTAACATTTAGGTCATTTTCGTCCTCCTTAGGCTTATTCTTGTCCAATTAGGGTTTTTAACCAATCTTGTGCATCCAATAGCTGTGTTTGTGTCATTGGATGATCAATTAGGTCATTTTCGTCCTCCCTAGGCTTATTCTTGTCCAATTAGGGTTTTTAACCAATCTTGTGCATCCAATAAGTTCATTAGTGTCATTGGATGATCAATTTGGTCATTTTCTTCCTCCCTAGGCATGTTCTTGTCCAACTAGGGTTTTTAACCAATCTTGTCCATCCAATAGGTGTGTTTGTGTCATTGGATGATCAGTTAGGTCATTTTTGTCCTCCCTAGGCTTATTCTTGTCCAATTAGGGTTTTTAACCAATCTTGTGCATCCAATAAGTTCATTTGTGTCATTGGATTAACATTTAGGTCATATCCGTCCTCCCTAGGCCTATTCTTGTCAAATTAGGGTTTTTAACCAATCTTGTGCATCCAATAGGTGTGTTTGTGTCATTGGATGATCAATTAGGTCATTTTCGTCCTCCCTCGGCTTATTCTTGTCCAATTAGGGTTTTTAACCAATCTTGTGCATCCAATAAGTTTATTTGTGTCATTGAATTAATATTTAGATCATTTTCGTCCTCCATAGGCATATTCTTGTCCAATTAGGGTTTTTAACCAATCTTGTGCATCCAATAGGTGTGTTTGTGTCATTGGATGATCGATTAGGTCATTTTCGTCCTCCCAAGGCATATTCTTGTCCAATTAGGGTTTTTAACCAATCTTGTGCATCCAATAGGTGTATTTGTGTCATTGGATGATCAATTAGGTCCTTTTCGTCCTCCCTAGGCTTATTCTAGTCCAATTAGGGTTTTTAACCAGTCTTGTACATCCAATAAGTTGAGTTGTGTCATTGGATTAACATTTAGGTCATTTTCGTCCTCCTTAGGCTTATTCTTGTCCAATTAGGGTTTTTAACCAATCTTGTACATCCAATAGGTGTGTTTGTGTCATTG
>JBBPBR010002180.1:0-13142 GCA_037974775.1 Cicer pinnatifidum | reverse complement strand
TCTTGTGCATCCAATAGGTGTGTTTGTGTCATTGGATGAACATTTAGGTCATTTTCGTCCTCCCTAGTCTTATTCTTGTCCAATTAGGGTTTTAAGCAATCTTGTGCATCCAATAAGTTCATTTGTGTCATTGGATGAACATTTAGGTTATTTTCGTCCTCACTAGGCTTAGTTTTGTGCAATTAGGGTTTTTAACCAATCTTGTGCATCCAATAGGTGTGTTTGTGTCATTAGATGAACATTTAGGTCATTTTCATCCTCCCTAGGCTTATTGTTGTCCAATTAGGGTTTTTAACCAATCTTGTGCATCCAATAGGTGTGTTTGTGTCATTTGATGAACAATTAGGTCTTTTTCGTGCTCCCTAGGCTTATTCTTGTCCAATTAGGGTTTAAAGCAATCTTGTGCATCCAATAAGTTCATTTGTGTCATTGGATTAAGATTTAAGTCATTTTCGTCCTCCCTAGGCTTATTCTTGTTCAATTAGGGTTTCTAACCAATCTTGTGCATCCAATAGGTGTGTTTGTGTCATTGGATGAACATTTTGGTCAATTTCGTCCTCCCTAGGCTTATTCTTGTCCAATTAGGGTTTTTAACCCATCTTGTGCATCCAATAGGTGTGTTTGTGTCATTGGATGAACATTTAGGTCATTTTCGTCCTCCCTAGGCTTATTCTTGTCCAATTAGGGTTTTTAACCAATCTTGTGCATCCAATAAGTTCATTTGTGTCATTGGATTAACATTTAGGTCATTTTCATCCTCCCAAGGCTTATTGTTGTCCAATTAGGGTTTTTAACCAATCTTGTGCATCCAATAAGTTCATTTGTGTCATTGGATGAACATTTAGGTCATTTTCGTCCTCCCTAGGCTTATTTTGTCCAATTAGGGTTTTTAAGCAATCTTGTGCATCCAATAAGTTCATTTGTGTCATTGGATGAACATTTAGGTCATTTTCGTCCTCCCTAGGCTTATTCTTGTTCAATTAGGGTTTCTAACCAATCTTGTGCATCCAATAGGTGTGTTTGTGTCATTGGATGAACATTTAGGTCATTTTCGTCCTCCCTAGTCTTATTCTTGTCCAATTAGGGTTTTAAGCAATCTTGTGCATCCAATAAGTTCATTTGTGTCATTGGATTAAGAATTAAGTCATTTTCATCCTCCCTAGGCTTATTCTTGTTCAATTAGGGTTTCTAACCAATCTTGTGCATCCAATAGGTGTGTTTGTGTCATTGGATGAACATTTAGGTCATTTTCGTCCTCCCTAGTCTTATTCTTGTCCAATTAGGGTTTTAAGCAATCTTGTGCATCCAATAAGTTCATTTGTGTCATTGGATGAACATTTAGGTCATTTTCGTCCTCCCTAGGCTTATTCTTGTCCAATTAGGGTTTTTAAGCAATCTTGTGCATCTTATAAGTTCATTTGTGTCATTGGATTAAGATTTAAGTCATTTTCGTCCTCCCTAGGCATATTCTTGTCCAATTAGGGTTTTTAACCAATCTTGTGCATCCAATAGGTGTGTTTGTGTCATTGGATGAACATTTAGGTCATTTTCGTCCTCCCTAGGCTTATTCTTGTCCAATTAGGGTTTTTAACCAATCTTGTGCATCCAATAGGTGTGTTTGTGTCATTGGATGAACATTTAGGTCATTTTCCTCCTCCCTAGGCATATTCTTGTCCAATTAGGGTTTTTAAGCAATCTTGTGCATCCAATAAGTTCATTTGTGTCATTGGATGAACATTTAGGTCATTTTCGTCCTCCCAAGGCTTATTCTTGTCCAATTAGGAATTTTAACCAATCTTGTGCATCCAATAAGTTCATTTGTGTCATTGGACGAACATTTAGGTCATTTTCGTCCTCCCTAGGCTTATTCTTGTCCAATTAGGGTTTTTAAGCAATCTTGTGCATCCAATAAGTTCATTTGTGTCATTAGTTGAACATTTAGGTCATTTTCGTCCTCCCTAGGCTTATTCTTGTCCAATTAGGGTTTTTAACCAATCTTGTGCATCCAATAAGTTCATTTGTGTCATTGGATGAACATTTAGGTCATTTTCGTCCTCCCTAAGCTTATTCTTTTCCAATCAGGGTTTCTAACCAATCTTGTGCATCCAATAGGTGTGTTTGTGTCATTGGATGAACATTTAGGTCATTTTCGTCCTCCCTAGTCTTATTCTTGTCCAATTAGGGTTTTAAGCAATCTTGTGCATCCAATAAGTTCATTTGTGTCATTGCATGAACATTTAGGACATTTTCGTCCTCCCTAGGCTTATTTTCGTGCAATTAGGGTTTTTAACCAATCTTGTGCATCCAATAGGTGTGTTTGTGTCATAAAAGGAACATTTAGGTCATTTTCGTCCTCCCTAGGCTTATTCTTGTCCAATTAGGGTTTTTAACCAATCTTATGCATCCAATAAGTTCATTTGTGTCATTGGATGAACATTTAGGTCATTTTCGTCCTCCCTATGCTTATTCTTTTCCAATTAGGGTTTCTAACCAATCTTGTGCATCCAATAGGTGTGTTTGTGTCATTGGATGAACATTTAGGTCATTTTCGTCCTCCCTAGTCTTATTCTTGTCCAATTAGGGTTTTAAGCAATCTTGTGCATCCAATAAGTTCATTTGTGCCATTGGATGAACATTTAGGTTATTTTCGTCCTCACTAGGCTTAGTTTTGTGCAATTAGGGTTTTAAACCATTCTTGTGCATCCAATAGGTGTGTTTGTGTCATTAGATGAACATTTAGGTCATTTTCATCCTCCCTAGGCTTATTGTTGTCCAATTAGGGTTTTTAACCAATCTTGTGCATCCAATAGGTGTGTTTGTGTCATTGGATGAACATTTAGGTCATTTTCGTCCTCCCTAGGCTTATTCTTGTCCAATTAGGGATTTTAAGCAATCTTGTGTATCCAATAAGTTCATTTGTGTCATTGGATGAACATTTAGGTCATTTTCGTCCTCCCTAGGCTTATTCTTGTCCAATTAGGGTTTTTAACCAATCTTGTGCATCCAATAGGTGTGTTTGTGTCATTGGATGAACATTTAGGTCATTTTCGTCCTCCCTAGGCTTATTCTTGTCCAATTAGGGATTTTAACCGATCTTGTGCATCCAATAAGTTCATTTGTGTCATTGGATTAACATTTAGGTCATTTTCGTCCTTCCTAGGCTTATTCTTGTCCAATTAGGGTTTCTAACCAATCTTGTGCATTCAATAGGTGTGTTTGTGTCATTGGATTAACATTTAGGTCATTTTCGTCCTCCCTAGGCTTATTCTTGTCCAATTAGGGTTTTTAACCAATCTTGTGCATCCAATAGGTGTGTTTGTGTCATTGGATGAACATTTATGTCATTTTCGTCCTCCCTAGGCTTATTCTTGTCCAATTAGGATTTTTAACCAATCTTGTGCATCCAATAAGTTCATTTGTGTCATTGGATGAACATTTAGGTCATTTTCGTCCTCCCTAGGCTTATTCTTGTCCAATTAGGGTTTTTAACCAATCTTGTGCATCCAATAGGTGTGTTTGTGTCATTGGATGAACATTTAGGTCATTTTCGTCCTACCTAGGCTTATTCTTGTCCAATTAGGGTTTCTAACCAATCTTGTGCATCCAATAGGTGTATTTGTGTCATTGGATGAACATTTAGGTCATTTTCGTCCTCCCTAGGCTTATTCTTGTCCAAATAGGTTTTTAAGCAATCTTGTGCATCCAATAAGTTCATTTGTGTCATTGGATGAACATTTAGGTCATTTTCGTCCTCCCTAGGCTTATTCTTGTCCAATTAGGGTTTTTAACCAATCTTGTGCATCCAATAGGTGTGTTTGTGTCATTGGATGAACATTTAGGTCATTTTCGTCCTCCCTAGGCTTATTCTTGTCCAATTAGGATTTTTAACCAATCTTGTGCATCCAATAAGTTCATATGTGTCATTGGATGAACATTTAGGTCACTTTCGTCCTCCCTAGAATTATTCTTGTCCAATTAGGGTTTCTAACCAATCTTGAGCATCCAATAAGTTGATTTGTGTCATTGGATTAACATTTAGGTCATTTTCGTCCACCCTAGGCTTATTCTTGTCCAATTAGGGTTTTTAACCAATCTTGTGCCTCCAATAAGTTCATTTGTGTCATTGGATGAACATTTAGGTCATTTTCGTCCTCCGAAGGCTTATTCTTGTCCAATTAGGGTTTTTAACCAATCTTGTGCATCCAATAAGTTCATTTGTGTCATTGGATGAACATTTAGGTTATTTTCGTCCTCACAAGGCTTAGTTTTGTGCAATTAGGGTTTTTAACCAATCTTGTGCATCCAATAAGTTCATTTGTGTCATTGGATGAACATTTAGGTCATTTACGTCCTCCCTAGGCTTATTCTTGTCCAATTAGGGTTTTTAAGCAATCTTGTGAATCCAATAAGTTCATTTGTTTCATTGGATGAACATTTAGGTCATTTTCGTCCTCCCTAGGCTTATTCTTGTTCAATTAGGGTTTCTAACCAATCATGTGCATCCAATAGGTGTGTTTGTGTCATTGGATGAACATTTAGGTCATTTTCGTCCTCCCTAGTCTTATTTTTGTGCAATTAGGGTTTTAAGCAATCTTGTGCATCCAATAAGTTCATTTGTGTCATTGGATTAAGATTTAAGTCATTTTCGTCCTCCCTAGGCTTATTCTTGTTCAATTAGGGTTTCTAACCAATCTTGTGCATCCAATAGGTGTGTTTGTGTCATTTGATTAACATTTAGGTCATTTTCGTACTCCCTAGGCTTATTCTTGTCTAATTAGGGTTTTTAAGCAATCTTGTGCATCCAATAAGTTCATTTGTGTCATTGGATGAACATTTAGGTCATTTATGTCCTCCCTAGGCTTATTCTTGTCCAATTATGGTTTTTAACCAATCTTGTGCATCCAATAGGTGTGTTTGTGTCATTGGATGAACATTTAGGTCATTTTCGTCCTCCCTAGGCTTATTCTTGTCCAATTAGGGTTTTTAACCAATCTTGTGTATCCAATAAGTTCATTTGTGTCATTGGATAAACATTTAGGTCATTTTCGTCCACCCTAGGCTTATTCTTGTCCAATTAGGGTTTTTAACCAATCTTGTGCATCCAATAAGTTCATTTGTGTCATTGGATGAACATTTAGGTCATTTTCGTCCTCCCAAGGCTTATTGTTGTCCAATTAGGGTTTTTAACCAATCTTGTGCATCCAATAAGTTCATTTGTGTCATTGGATGAATATTTAGCTCATTTTCGTCCTCCCTAGGCTTATTCTTGTCCAATTAGGGTTTTTAAGCAATCTTGTGCATCCAATAAGTTCATTTGTGTCATTGGATGAACATTTAGGTCATTTTCGTCCTCCCTAGGCTTATTCTTGTTCAATTAGGGTTTCTAACCAATCTTGTGCATCCAATAGGTGTGTTTGTGTCATTGGATGAACATTTAGGTCATTTTCGTCCTCCCTAGTCTTATTCTTGTCCAATTAGGGTTTTAAGCAATCTTGTGCATCCAATAAGTTCATTTGTGTCATTGGATGAACATTTAGGTTATTTTCGTCCTCACTAGGCTTAGTTTTGTGCAATTAGGGTTTTTAACCAATCTTGTGCATCCAATAGGTGTGTTTGTGTCATTAGGTGAACATTTAGGTCATTTTCATCTTCCCTAGGCTTATTGTTGTCCAATTAGGGTTTTTAACCAATCTTGTGCATCCAATAGGTGTGTTTGTGTCATTTGATGAACAATTAGGTCATTTTCGTGCTCCCTAGGCTTATTCTTGTCCAATTAGGGTTTAAAGCAATCTTGTGCATCCAATAAGTTCATTTTTGTCATTGGATTAAGATTTAAGTCATTTTCGTCCTCCCTAGGCTTATTCTTGTTCAATTAGGGTTTCTAACCAATCTTGTGCATCCAATAGGTGTGTTTGTGTCATTGGATGAACATTTAGGTCAATTTCGTCCTCCCTAGCCTTATTCTTGTCCAATTAGGGTTTTTAACCAATCTTGTGCATCCAATAGGTGTGTTTGTGTCATTGGATGAACATTTAGGTCATTTTCGTCCACCCTAGGCTTATTCTTGTCCAATTAGGGTTTTTAACCAATCTTGTGCATCCAATAAGTTCATTTGTGTCATTGGATGAACATTTAGGTCATTTTCGTCCTCCCAAGGCTTATTGTTGTCCAATGAGGGTTTTTAACCAATCTTGTGCATCCAATAAGTTCATTTGTGTCATTGGATTAACATTTAGGTCATTTTCGTCCTCCCAAGGCTTATTGTTGTCCAATTAAGGTTTTTAACCAATCTTGTGCATCCAATAGGTGTGTTTGTGTCACTTGATGAACAATTAGGTCATTTTCGTCCTCCCTAGGCTTATTCTTGTCCAATTAGGGTTTTTAACCAATCTTGTGCATCCAATAGGTGTGTTTGTGTCATTGGATGAACATTTAGGTCATTTTCGTCCTCCCTTGGCTTATTCTTGTCCAATTAGGGTTTTTAACCAATCTTGTGCATCCAATAAGTTCATTTGTGTCATTGGATAAACATTTAGGTCATTTTCGTCCTCCCTAGTCTTATTCTTGTCCAATTAGGGTTTTAAGCAATCTTGTGCATCCAATAAGTTCATTTGTGTCATTGGATGAACATTTAGGTCATTTTCGTCCTCCCTAGGCTTATTTTGGTGCAATTAGGGTTTTTAACCAATCTTGTGCATCCAATAGGTGTGTTTGTGTCATTAGATGAACATTTAGGTCATTTTCGTCCACCCTAGGCTTATTCTTGTCCAATTAGGGTTTTTAACCAATCTTGTGCATCCAATAAGTTCATTTGTGTCATTGGATGAACATTTAGGTCATTTTCGTCCTCCCAAGGCTTATTCTTGTCCAATTAGGGGTTTTAACCAATCTTGTGCATCCAATAAGTAAATTTGTGTCATTGGATGAACATTTAGGTCATTTTCGTCCACCCTAGGCTTATTCTTGTCCAATTAGGGTTTTTAACCAATCTTGTGCATCCAATAAGTTCATTTGTGTCATTGGATGAACATTTAGGTCATTTTCGTCCTCCCTAGGCTTATTCTTGTCCAATTAGGGTTTCTAACCAATCTTGTGCATCCAATAAGTTCATTTGTGTCATTGGATGAACATTTAGGTCATTAACGTCCTCCTTAGGCTTATTCTTGTTCAATTAGGGTTTCTAACCAATCTTGTGCATCCAATAGGTGTGTTTGTGTCATTGGATGAACATTTAGGTCATTTTCGTCCACCCTAGGCTTATTCTTGTCCAATTAGGGTTTTTAACCAATCTTGTGCATCCAATAAGTTCATTTGTGTCATTGGATGAACATTTAGGTCATTTTCGTCCACCCTAGGCTTATTCTTGTCCAATTAGGGTTTTTAACCAATCTTGTGCATCTAATAAGTTCATTTGTGTTATTAGATGAACATTTAGGTCATTTTCGTCCTCCCAAGGCTTATTCTTGTCCAATTAGGGTTTCTAACCAATCTTGTGCATCCAATAAGTTCATTTGTGTCATTGGATGAACATTTAGGTCATTTTCGTCCTCCCTAGGCTTATTCTTGTCCAATTAGGGTTTTAAGCAATCTTGTGCATCCAATAAGTTCATTTGTGTCATTGGATGAACATTTAGGTCATTTTTCATCCTCCCTAGGATTATTCTTGTCGAATTAGGGTTTTTAAGCAATCTTGTGCATCCAATAAGTTCATTTGTGTCATTGGATGAACATTTAGGTCATTTTCGTCCTCCCTAGGCTTATTCTTGTCCAATTAGGGTTTTTAAGCAATCTTGTGCATCCAATAAGTTCTTTTGTGTCATTGGATGAACATTTAGGTCATTTTCGTCCTCCCTAGGCTTATTCTTGTTCAATTAGGGTTTCTAACCAATCTTGTGCATCCAATAGGTGTGTTTGAGTCATTGGATGAACATTTAGGTCATTTTCGTCCTCCCTAGTCTTATTCTTGTCCAATTAGGGTTTTAAGCAATCTTGTGCATCCAATAAGTTCATTTGTGTCATTGGATGAACATTTAGGTTATTTTCGTCCTCCCTAGGCTTAGTTTTGTGCAATTAGTGTTTTTAACCAATCTTGTGCATCCAATAGGTGTGTTTGTGTCATTAGATGAACATTTAGGTCATTTTCATCCTCCCTAGGCTTATTGTTGTCCAATTAGGGTTTTTAACCAATCTTGTGCATCCAATAGGTGTGTTTGTATCATTGGATGAACATTTAGGTCATTTTCGTCCTCCCTAGTCTTATTATTGTCCAATTAGGGTTTTAAGCAATCTTGTGCGTCCAATAAGTTCATTTGTGTCATTGGATTAAGATTTAAGTCATTTTCGTCCTCCCTAGGCTTATTCTTGTTCAATTAGGGTTTCTAACAAATCTTGTGCATCCAATAGGTGTGTTTGTGTCATTGGATGAACATTTAGGTCATTTTCGTCGTCCCTAGTCTTATTCTTGTCCAATTATGGTTTTAAGCAATCTTGTGCATCCAATAAGTTCATTTGTGTCATTGGATGAACATTTAGGTCATTTTCGTCCTCCCAAGGCTTATTCTTGTCCAATTAGGGTTTTTAACCAATCTTGTGCATCCAATAAGTTCATTTGTGTCATTGGATGAACATTTAGGTCATTTTCGTCCTCCCAAGGCTTATTGTTGTCCAATTAGGGTTTTTAACCAATCTTGTGCATCCAATAAGTTCATTTGTGTCATTGGATGAACATTTAGGTCATTTTCGTCCTCCCTAGGATTATTCTTGTCCAATTAGGGTATTTAACCAATCTTGTGCATCCAATAGGTGTGTTTGTGTCATTGGATGAACATTTAGGTCATTTTCGTTCTCCATAGGCTTATTCTTGTCCAATTAGGGCTTTTAACCAATCTTATGCATCCAATAAGTTCATTTGTGTCATTGGATGAACATTTAGGTCATTTTCGTCCACCCTAGGCTTATTCTTGTCCAATTAGGGTTTTTAACCAATCTTGTGCATCCAATAAGTTCATTTGTGTCATTGGATGAACATTTAGGTCATTTTCGTCCTCCCAAGGCTTATTCTTGTTCAGTTAGGCTTTTTAACCAATCTTGTGCATCCAATAAGTTCATTTGTGTCATTGGATGAACATTTAGGTCATTTTCGTCCTCCCTAGGCTTATTCTTGTCCAATTAGGGTTTTTAACCAATCTTGTGCATCCAATAGGTGTGTTTGTGTCATTGGATGAACATTTAGGTCATTTTGTCCTCCCTAGGCTTATTCTTGTCCAATTAGGGTTTTTAACCAATCTTGTGCATCCAATAAGTTCATTTGTGTCATTGGATGAACATTTAGGTCATTTTCGTCCTCCCTAGGCTTATTCTTGTCCAATTAGGGTTTTTAACCAATCTTGTGCATCCAATAGGTGTGTTTGTGTCATTGGATGAACATTTAGGTCATTTTCGTCCTCCCTCGGCTTATTCTTGTCCAATTAGGGTTTTTTACCAATCTTGTGCATCCAATAAGTTCATTTGTGTCATTGGATTAACATTTAGGTCATTTTCGTCCTTCCTAGGCTTATTCTTGTCCAATTACGGTTTCTAACCAATCTTGTGCATCAAATAGGTGTGTTTGTGTCATTGGATGAACATTTAGGTCATTTTCGTCCTCCCTAGGCTTATTCTTGTCCAATTAGGGTTTTTAACCAATCTTGTGCATCCAATAAGTTCATTTGTGTCATTGGATGAACATTTAGGTCATTTTCGTCCTCCCTAGGCTTATTCTTGTCCAATTAGGGTTTTGACCAATCTTGTGCCTCCAATAAGTTCATTTGTGTCATTGGATGAACATTTAGGTCATTTTCGTCCTCCCAAGGCTTATTCTTGTCCAATTAGGGTTTTTAACCAATCTTGTGCATCCAATAAGTTCATTTGTGTCATTGGATGAACATTTAGGTCATTTTCGTCCTCACTAGGCTTACTTTTGTGCAATTAGGGTTTTTAACCAATCTTGTGCATCCAATAAGTTCATTTGTTTTATTGGATGAACATTTAGGTCATTTTCGTCCACCCTAGGCTTATTCTTGTCCAATTAGGGTTTTTAAACATTCTTGTGCATCCAATAGGTTCATTTGTGTTATTGGATGAACATTTAGGTCATTTTCGTCATCCCAAGGCTTATTCTTGTCCAATTAGGGTTTTTAACCAATCTTGTGCATCCAATAAGTTCATTTGTGTCATTGGATGAGCATTTAGGTCATTTTCTTCCTCCCTAGGCTTATTCTTGTCCAATTAGGGTTTTTAAGCAATCTTGTGAATGCAATAAGTTCATTTGTTTCATTGGATGAACATTTAGGTCATTTTCCTCCTCCCTAGGCTTATTCTTGTTCAATTAGGGTTTCTAACCAATCTTGTGCATCCAATAGGTGTGTTTGTGTGATTGGATGAACATTTAGGTCATTTTCGTCCTCCCTAGTCTTATTCTTGTCCAATTAGGGTTTTAAGCAATCTTGTGCATCCAATAAGTTCATTTGTGTCATTGGATGAACATTTAGGTTATTTTCGTCCTCACTAGGCTTAGTTTTGTGCAATTAGGGTTTTTAACCAATCTTGTGCATCCAATAGGTGTGTTTGTGTCATTAGATGAACATTTAGGTCATTTTCATACTCCCTAGGCTTATTGTTGTCCAATTAGGAGTTTTAACCAATCTTGTGCATCCAATAGGTGTGTTTGTGTCATTGGATGAATATTTAGGTCATTTTCGTCCTCCCTAGGCTTATTCTTGTCCAATTAGGGATTTTAAGCAATCTTGTGCATCCAATAAGTTCATTTGTGTCATTGGATGAACATTTAGGTCATTTTCGTCCACCCTAGGCTTATTCTTGTCCAATTAGGGTTTTTAAACATTCTTGTGCATCCAATAGGTTCATTTGTGTTATTGGATGAACATTTAGGTCATTTTTCGTCATCCCAAGGCTTATTCTTGTCCAATTAGGGTTTTTAACCAATCTTGTGCATCCAATAAGTTCATTTGTGTCATTGGATGAACATTTAGGTCATTTTCTTCCTCCCTAGGCTTATTCTTGTCCAATTAGGGTTTTTAAGCAATCTTGTGAATGCAATAAGTTCATTTGTTTCATTGGATGAACATTTAGGTCATTTTCCTCCTCCCTAGGCTTATTCTTGTTCAATTAGGGTTTCTAACCAATCTTGTGCATCCAATTGGTGTGTTTGTGTGATTGGATGAACATTTAGGTCATTTTCGTCCTCCCTAGTCTTATTCTTGTCCAATTAGGGTTTTAAGCAATCTTGTGCATCCAATAAGTTCATTTGTGTCATTGGATGAACATTTAGGTTATTTTCGTCCTCACTAGGCTTAGTTTTGTGCAATTAGGGTTTTTAACCAATCTTGTGCATCCAATAGGTGTGTTTGTGTCATTAGATGAACATTTAGGTCATTTTCATACTCCCTAGGCTTATTGTTGTCCAATTAGGAGTTTTAACTAATCTTGTGCATCCAATAGGTGTGTTTGTGTCATTGGATGAATATTTAGGTCATTTTCGTCCTCCCTAGGCTTATTCTTGTCCAATTAGGGATTTTAAGCAATATTGTGCATCCAATAAGTTCATTTGTGTCATTGGATGAACATTTAGGTCATTTTCGCCCTCCCTAGGCTTATTCTTGTCCAATTAGGGTTTTTAACCAATCTTGTGCATCCAATAGGTGTGTTTGTGTCATTGGATGAACATTTAGGTCATTTTCGTCCTCCCTAGGCTTATTCTTGTCCAATTAGGGTTTTTAACCAATCTTGTGCATCCAATAAGTTCATTTGTGTCATTGGATAAACATTTAGGTCATTTTCGTCCACCCTAGGCTTATTCTTGTCCAATTAGGGTTTTTAACCAATCTTGTGCATCCAATAAGTTCGTTTGTGTCATTGGATTAACATTTAGGTCATTTTCGTCCTCCCAAGGCTTATTGTTGTCCAATTAGGGTTTTTAACCAATCTTGTGCATCCAATAAGTTCATTTGTGTCATTGGATGAACATTTAGGTCATTTTCGTCCTCCCTAGGCTTATTCTTGTCCAATTAGGGTTTTTAAGCAATCTTGTGCATCCAATAAGTTCATTTGTGTCATTGGATGAACATTTAGGTCATTTTCGTCCTCCCTAGGCTTATTCTTGTTCAATTAGGGTTTCTAACCAATCTTGTGCATCCAATAGGTGTGTTTGTGTCATTGGATGAACATTTAGGTCATTTTGGTCCTCCCTAGTCTTATTCTTGTCCAATTAGGGTTTTAAGCAATCTTGTGCATCCAATAAGTTCATTTGTGTCATTGGATGAACATTTAGGTCATTTTTCATCCTCCCTAGGATTATTCTTGTCGAATTAGGGTTTTTAAGCAATCTTGTGCATCCAATAAGTTCATTTGTGTCATTGGATGAACATTTAGGTCATTTTCGTCCTCCCTAGGCTTATTCTTGTCCAATTAGGGTTTATAAGCAATCTTGTGCATCCAATAAGTTCATTTGTGTCATTGGATGAACATTTAGGTCATTTTCGTCCTCCCTAGGCTTATTCTTGTCCAATTAGGGTTTCTAACCAATCTTGTGCATCCAATAAGTTCATTTGTGTCATTGGATGAACATTTAGGTCATTTTCGTCCTCCCTAGGCTTATTCTTGTCCAATTAGGGTTTTAAGCAATCTTGTGCATCCAATAAGTTCATTTATGTCATTGGATGAACATTTAGGTCATTTTTCGTCCTCCCTAGGCTTATTCTTGTCCAATTAGGGTTTTTAACCAATCTTTTGCATCCAATAAGTTCATTTGTGTCATTAGATGAACATTTAGGTCATTTTCGCCCTCCTTAGGCTTATTCTTGTCCAATTAGGGTTTTTAAGCAATCTTGTGCATCCAATAAGTTCATTTGTGTCATTGGATGAACATTTAGGTCATTTTCGTCCTCCCTAGGCTTATTCTTGTCCAATTAGGGTTTTTAACCAATCTTGTGCATCCAATAGGTGTGTTTGTGTCATTGGATGAACATTTAGGTCATTTTCGTCCTCCCTAGGCTTATTCTTGTCCAATTAGGGTTTTTAACCAATCTTGTGCATCCAATAAGTTCATTTGTGTCATTGGATAAACATTTAGGTCATTTTCGTCC
>JBBPBR010002177.1:0-12324 GCA_037974775.1 Cicer pinnatifidum | reverse complement strand
GACAAGAATAAGCCTATGGAGGACGAAAATGACCTAAATGTTCGTCCAATGACACAAACACACCTATTGGATGCACAAGATTGCATAAAAACCCTAATTGGGCAAGAATAAGCCTAGGGAGGACGAAAATGACCTAAATGTTCATCCAATGACACAAATGAACTTATTGGATGCACATAATTGGTTAAAAACCCTAATTGGACAAGAATAAGCCTAGGGAGGACGAAAATGACCTAAATGTTCATCCAATGACACAAATGAACTTATTGGATGCACAAGATTGGTTAAAAACCCTAATTGGACAAGAATAAGCCTAGGGAGGATGAAAATGACCTAAATATTCGTCCAATGACACAAACACACCTATTGGATGCACAAGATTGCATAAAACCCTAATTGGACAAGAATAAGACTAGGGAGGACGAAAATGACCTAAATGTTCATCCAATGACACAAATGAACTTATTGGATGCACAAGATTGGTTAAAAACCCTAATTGGACAAGAATAAGCATAGGGAGGACGAAAATGACCTAAATGTTCATCCAATGACACAAACCCACATATTGGATGCACAAGATTGCTTAAAAACCTAATTGGACAAGAATAAGACTAGAGAGGACGAAAATGACCTAAATGTTCATCCAATGACACAAATGAACTTATTGGATGCACAAGATTGGTTAAAAATCCTAATCGGACAAGAATAAGCCTAGGGAGGACGAAAATGACCTAAATGTTCGTCCAATGACACAAACACACCTATTGGATGCACAAGATTGCATAAAAACCCTAATTGGACAAGAATAAGACTAGGGAGGACGAAAATGACCTAAATGTTCCTCCAATGACACAAAAACACCTATTGGATGCACAAGATTGCATAAAAACCCTAATTGGACAGGAATAAGACTTGGGAGGACGAAAATGACCTAAATGTTCATCCAATGACACAAATGAACTTATTGGATGCACAAGATTGGTTAAAAACCCTAATTGGCCAAGAATATGCCTAGGGAGGACGAAAATGACCTAAATGTTCGTCCAATGACACAAACACACCTATTGGATGCACAAGATTGCATAAAAACCCTAATTGGACAAGAATAAGACTAGGGAGGACGAAAATGACCTAAATGTTCCTCCAATGACACAAACACACCTATTGGATGCACAAGATTGCATAAAAACCCTAATTGGACAAGAATAAGACTAGGGAGGACGAAAATGACCTAAATGTTCATCCAATGACACAAATGAACTTATTGGATACACAAGGTTTGTTAAAAACCATAATTGGACAAGAATAAGCCTAGGGAGGCCGAAAATGACCTAAATGTTCAACCAATGACACAAATGAACTTATTGGATGCACAAGGTTGGTTAAAAACCCTAATTGGACAAGAATAAGCCTAGGGAGGACGAAAATGACCTAAATGTTCATCCAATGACACAAATGAACTTATTGAATGCACAAGGTTGGTTCAAAACCCTAATTGGACAAGAATAAGCCTAGGGAGGATGAAAATGAAATAAATATTTGTCCAATGACACAAACACACCTATTGGATGCACAGGATTGCACAAAAACCCTAATCGGACAAAAATAAGCCTAGGGAGGACGAAAATGACCTAAATGTTCGTCCAATGACACAAACACACCTATTGGATGCACAAGATTGCATAAAAACCCTAATTGGACAAGAATAAGACTAGGGAGGACGAAAATGACCTAAATGTTCATCCAATGACACAAACACACCTATTGGATGCACAAGATTGCATAAAAACCCTAATTGGACAAGAATAAGACTAGGGAGGACGAAAATGACCTAAATGTTCATCCAATGACACAAATGAACTTATTGGATGCACAAGATTGGTTAAAAACCCTAATTGGACAAGAATAAGCTTAGGGAGGACGAAAATGACCTAAATGTTCGTCCAATGACACAAACACACCTATTGGATGCACAAGATTGCATAAAAACCCTAATTGGACAAGAATAAGACTAGGGAGGATGATAATGACCTAAATGTTCATCCAATGACAAAAATGAACTTATTGGATGCACAAGATTGGTTAAAAACCCTAATTGGACAAGAATAAGCATAGGGAGGACGAAAATGACCTAAATGTTCGTCCAATGACACAAACACACCTATTGGATGCACAAGATTGCATAAAAACCCTAATTGGACAAGAATAAGACTAGCGAGGACGAAAATGACCTAAATGTTCCTCCAATGACACAAACACACCTATTGGACGCCCAACATTGCATAAAAACCCTAATTCGACAAGAATAAGACTAGGGAGGACGAAAATGGCCTAAATGTTCCTCCAATGACACAAACACACCTATTGGATGCACAAAATTGCATAAAAACCCTAATTGGACAAGAATAAGACTAGGGAGGACGAAAATGACCTAAATGTTCATCCAATGACACAAATGAACTTATTGCACGCACAAGATTGCTTAAAAAACCCTAATTGGACAAGAATAAGCATAGGGAGGACGAAAATGACCTAAATGTTCGTCCAATGACACAAACACACCTATTGGATGCACAAGATTGCATAAAAACCCTAATTGGACAAGAATAAGACTAGGGAGGACGAAAATGACCTAAATGTTCCTCCAATGACACAAACATACCTATTGGATGCACAAGATTGCATAAAAACCCTAATTTTACAAGAATAAGACTAGGGAGGACGAAAATGACCTAAATGTTCCTCCAATGACACAAATGAACTTATTGGATGCACAAGATTGGTTAAAAACCCTAATTGGACAAGAATAAGCCTAGGGAGGACGAAAATGACCTAAATGTTCGTCTAATGACACAAATGAACTTATTGGATGCACAAGATTGGTTAAAAACCCTAATTGGACAAGAATAAGACTAGGGAGGACTAAAATGACCTAAATGTTCGTCCAATGACACAAACACACCTATTGGATGCACAAGATTGCATAAAAACCCTAATTGGACAAGAATAAGACTAGGGAGGACGAAAATGACCTAAATGTTCCTCCAATGACACAAACACACCTATTGGATGCACAAGATTGCATAAAAACCCTAATTCGACAAGAATAAGAATAGGGAGGACGAAAATGACCTAAATGTTCCTCCAATGACACAAACACACCTATTGGATGCACAAGATTGCATAAAAACCCTAATTGGACAAGAATAAGACTAGGGAGGACGAAAATGACCTAAATGTTCATCCAATGACACAAATGAACTTATTGGATGCACAAGATTGGTCAAAAACCCTAATTAGACAAGAATAAGCCTAGGGAGGACGAAAATGACCTAAATGTTCCTCCAATGACACAAACACACCTATTGGATGCACAAGATTGCATAAAAACCCTAATTGGACAAGAATAAGACTAGGGAGGACGAAAATGACCTAAATGTTCATCCAATGACACAAATGAACTTATTGTATGCACAAGATTGGTTAAAAACCCTAATTGGACAAGAATAAGCATAGGGAGAACGAAAATGACCTAAATGTTCATCCAATGACACAAACACACCTATTGGATGCACAAGATTGCATAAAAACCCTAATTGGACAAGAATAAGACTAGGGAGGACAAAAAGGACCTAAATGTTCATCCAATGACACAAATGAACATATTGGATGCACAAGATTGGTTAAAAACCCTAATTGGACAAGAATAAGCCTAGGGAGGACGAAAATGACCTAAATGTTCATCCAATGACACAAATGAACTTATTGGATGCACAAGATTGGTTAAAAACCCTAATTGGACAAGAATAAGCCTAGGGAGGACGAAAATGACCTAAATGTTCGTCCAATGACACAAACACACCTATTGGATGCACAAGATTGTATAAAAACCCTAATTGGACAAGAATAAGAGTAGGGAGGACGAAAATGACCTAAATGTTCCTCCAATGACACAAACACACCTATTGGATGCACAAGATTGCATAAAAACCCTAATTGGACAAGAATAAGACTAGGGAGGACATAAATGACTTAAATGTTCCACCAATGACACAAATGAACTTATTGGATGCACAAGGTTGGTTAAAAACCCTAATTGGACAAGAACAAGCCTAGGGAGGACGAAAATGACCTAAATGTTCATCCAATGACACAAATGAACTTATTGGATGCACAAGATTGGTTAAAAACCCTAATTGGACAAGAATAAGCATAGGGAGGACGAAAATGACCTAAATGTTCATCCAATGACACAAACACACATATTGGATGCACTAGATTGCTTAAAACCCGAATTGGACAAGAATAAGACTAGGGATGACGAAAATGACCTAAATGTTCATCCAATGACACAAATGAACTTATTGGATGCACAAGATTGGTTAAAAACCCTAATTGGACAAGAATAAGCCTAGGGAGGACGAAAATGACCTAAATGTTCGTCCAATGACACAAACACACCTATTGGATGCACAAGATTGCATAAAAACCCTAATTGGACAAGAATAAGACTAGGGAGGACGAAAATGACCTAAATGTTCCTCCAATGACACAAACACACCTATTGGATGCACAAGATTGCATAAAAACCCTAATTGGACAAGAATAAGACTAGGGAGGACGAAAATGACATAAATGTTCATCCAATGACACAAATGAACTTATTGTATGCACAAGATTGGATAAAAACCCTAATTGGACAAGAATAAGCATAGGGAGGACGAAAATGACCTAAATGTTCATCCAATGACACAAACACACATATTGGATGCACAAGATTGCTTAAAACCCTAATTGGACAAGAATAAGACTAGGAATGACGAAAATAACCTAAATGTTCATCCAATGACACAAATGAACTTATTGGATGCACAAGATTGGTTAAAAACCCTAATTGGACAAGAATAAGCCTAGGGAGGACGAAAATGACCTAAATGTTCGTCCAATGACACAAACACACCTATTGGATGCACAAGATTGCATAAAAACCCTAATTGGACAAGAATAAGACTAGGGAGGACGAAAATGACCTAAATGTTCCTCCAATGACACAAACACACCTATTGGATGCACAAGATTGCATAAAAACCCTAATTGGACAAGAATAAGACTAGGGAGGACGAAAATGACCTAAATGTTCATCCAATGACACAAATGAACTTATTGAAAGCACAAGATTGGTTAAAAACCCTAACCGGACAAGAATAAGCCTAGGGAGGACGAAAATGACCTAAATGTTCGTCCAATGACACAAACACACCTATTGGATGCACAAGATTGCATAAAAACCCTAATTGGACAAGAATAAGACTAGGGAGGACGAAAATGACCTAAATGTTCCTCCAATGACACAAACACACCTATTGGATGCACAAGATTGCATAAAAACCCTAATTGGACAAGAATAAGACTAGGGAGGACGAAAATGACCTAAATGTTCATCCAATGACACAAATGAACTTATTGGATGCACAAGATTGGTTAAAAACCCTAATTGGACAACAATAAGCCTATGGAGGACGAAAATGACCTAAATGTTCATCCAATGACACAAATGAACTTATTGGATGCACAAGATTGGTTAAAAACACTAATTGGACAAGAATAAGCCTAGGGAGGACGAAAATGACCAAAATGTTCATCCAATGACACAAATGAACTTATTGGATGCACAAGATTGGTTAAAAACCCTAATTGGACAAGAATAAGCTTAGGGAAGACGAAAATGACCTAAATGTTCGTCCAATGACACAAAGACACCTATTGGATGCACAAGATTGCATAAAATCCCTAATTGGACAAGAATAAGACCAGGGAGGACGAAAATGACCTAAATGTTCCTCCAATGACACAAACACACCTATTGGATGCACAAGATTGCATAAAAACCCTAATTGGACAAGAATATGACTAGGGAGGACGAAAATGACCTAAATGTTCATCCAATGACACAAATGAACTTATTGTATGCACAAGATTGGTTAAAAAAACCCTAATTGGACAAGAATAAGCATAGGGAGGACGAAAATTACCTAAATGTTCATCCAATGACACAAACACACATATTGGATACACAAGATTGCTTAAAACCCTAATTGGACAAGAATAAGACTAGGGAGGACGATAATGACCTAAATGTTCATCCAATGACACAAATGAACTTATTGGATGCACAAGATTGGTTGAAAACCCTAATTGGACAAGAATAAGCCTAGGGTGGACGTAAATGACCTAAATGTTCCACCAATGACACAAATGAACTTATTGGATGCACAAGGTTGGTTAAAAACCCTAATTGGACAAGAATAAGCCTAGGGAGGACGAAAATGACCTAAATGTTCAACCAATGACACAAATGAACTTATTGGATGCACAAGGTTTGTTAAAAACCCTAATTGAACAAGAATAAGCCTAGGGAGGACGAAAATGACCTAAATGTTCATCCAATGACACAAATGAACTTATTGGATGAACCAGATTGGTTGAAAACCCTAATTGGACAAGAATAAGCCTAGGGAGGACGAAAATGACCTAAATGTTCATCCAATGACACAAATGAACTTATTGGATGCACAAGATTGGTTGAAAACCCTAATTGGACAAGATTAAGCCTAGGGAGGACGTAAATGACCTAAATGTTCCACCAATGACACAAATGAACTTATTGAATGCAAAAGATTGGTTAAAAACCCTAATTGGACAAGAATAAGCCTAGGGAGGACGAAAATAAACTAAATGTTCGTCCAATGACACAAACACACCTATTGGATGCACAAGCTTGCATAAAAATCCTAATTGGACAAGAATAAGCCTAGGGAGGACGAAAATGACCTAAATGTTCATCCAATGACACAAATGAACTTATTGGATGCACAAGATTGGTTAAAAACCCTAATTGGACAAGAATAAGCGTAGGGAGGAAGAAAATGACCTAAATGTTCATCCAATGACAGAAATGAACTTATTGGATGCACAAGATTGGTTAAAAACCCTAATTGGACAAGAATAAGCCTAGGGAGGACGAAAATGACCTAAATGTTCATCCAATGACACAAATGAACTTATTGGATTCACAAGATTGGTTAAAAACCCTAATTGGACCAGAATAAGCATAGGGAGGACGAAAATGACCTAAATGTTCATCCAATGACACAAATGAACTTATTGGATGCACAAGATTGGTTGAAAACCCTAATTGGACAAGAATAAGCCTAGGGAGGACGTAAATGACCTAAATGTTCCACCAATGACACAAATGAACTTATTGGATGCACAAGATTGGTTAAAAACCCTAATTGGACAAGAATAAGCCTAGGGAGGACGAAAATGACCTAAATGTTCAACCAATGACACAAATGAACTTATTGGATGCACAAGGTTAGTTAAAAACCCTAATTAAACAAGAATAAGCCTAGGGAGGATGAAAATGACCTAAATGTTCATCCAATGACACAAATGAACTTATTGGATGCACAAGATTGGTTGAAAACCCTAATTGGACAAGAATAAGCCTAGGGAGGACGTAAATGACCTAAATGTTCCACCAATGACACAAATGAACTTATTGGATGCACAAGATTGGTTAAAAACCCTAATTGGACAAGAATAAGCCTAGGGAGGACGAAAATGACCTAAATGTTCGTCCAATGACACAAACACACCTATTGGATGCACAAGATTGCATAAAAATCCTAATTCGACAAGAATAAAACTAGGGAGGACGAAAATGACCTAAATGTTCATCCAATGACACAAATGAACTTATTGGATGCACAAGATTGGTTAAAAACCCTAATTGGACAAGAATAAGCATAGGGAGGACGAAAATGACCTAAATGTTCATCCAATGACACAAACACACATATTGGATTCACAAGATTGCTTAAAACCTTAATTGGACAAGAATAAGACTAGGGAGGACGAAAATGACCTAAATGTTCATCCAATGACACAAATGAACTTATTGGATGCACAAGATTGGTTAAAAACCCTAATTGGACAAGAATAAGCCTAGGGAGGACGAAAATGACCTAAATGTTCGTCCAATGACACAAACACACCTATTGGATGCACAAGATTGCATAAAAACCCTAATTGGACAAGAATAAGACTAGGAAGGACGAAAATGACCTAAATGTTCGTCCAATGACACAAATGAACTTATTGGATGCACAAGATTGGTTAAAAACCCTAATTGGACAAGAATAAGCATAGAGAGGACGAAAATGACCTAAACGTTCATCCAATGACACAAACCCACATATTGGATGCACAAGATTGCTTAAAACCCTAATTGGACAAGAATAAGACTAGGGAGGACGAAAATGACCTAAATGTTCATCCAATGACACAAATGAACTTATTGGATGCACAAGATTGGTTAAAAACCCTAATTGGACAAGAATAAGCCTAGGGAGGACGAAAATGACCTAAATGTTCGTCCAATGACACAAACACACCTATTGGATGCACAAGATTGCATAAAAACCCTAATTGGACAAGAATAAGACTAGGGATGACGAAAATGACCTAAATGTCCATCCAATGACACAAATGAACTTATTGGATGCACAAGATTGGTTAAAAACCCTAATTGGACAAGAATAAGCCTAGGGAGGACGAAAATGACCTAAATGTTCGTCCAATGACACAAACACACCTATTGGATGCACAAGATTGCATAAAAACCCTAATTGGACAAGAATAAGACTAGGGGGGACGAAAATGACCTAAATGTTCCTCAAATGACACAAACACACCTAGTGGATGCACAAGATTGCATAAAAACCCTAATTGGACAAGAATAAGACTAGGGAGGACGAAAATGACCTAAATGTTCATCCAATGACACAAATGAACTTATTGGATGCACAAGATTGGTTAAAAACCCTAATTGGACAAGAATAAGACTAGGGAGGACGAAAATGACCTAAATGTTCATCCAATGACAGAAATGAACTTATTGGATGCACAAGATTGGTTAAAAACCCTAATTGGACAAGAATAAGCCTAGGGAGGACCAAAATGACCTAAATGTTCGTCCAATGACACAAACACACCTATTGGATGCACAAGATTGCATAAAAACCCTAATTGGACAAGAATAAAACTAGGGAGTACGAAAATGACCTAAATGTTCCTACAATGACACAAACACACCTATTGGAGGCATAAGATTGCATAAAAACCCTAATTGGACAAGAATAAGACTAGGGAGGACGAAAATGACCTAAATGTTCATCCAATGACACAAATGAACTTATTGGATGCACAAGATTGGTTAAAAACCCTAATTGGACAAGAATAAGCATAGGGAGGACGAAAATGACCTAAATGTTCATCCAATGACACAAACACACATATTGGATGCACAAGATTGCTTAAAACCCTAATTGGACAAGAATAAGACTAGGGAGGACGAAAATGACCTAAATGTTCATCCAATGACACAAATGAACTTATTGGATGCACAAGATTGGTTTAAAACCCTAATTGGACAAGAATAAGCCTTGGGAGGACGAAAATGACCTAAATGTTCGTCCAATGACACAAACACACCTATTGGATGCACAAGATTGCATAAAAGCCCTAATTGGACAAGAATAAGACTAGGGAGGACGAAAATAACATAAATGATTATCCAATGACACAAATGAACTTATTGGATGCACAAGATTGGTTAAAAACCCTAATTGGACAAGAATACGCATAGGGAGGACGAAAATGACCTAAATGTTCATCCAATGACACAAACACACATATTGGATGCACAAGATTGCTTAAAACCCTAATTGGACAAGAATAAGACTAGGGAGGACGAAAATGACCTAAATGTTCATCCAATGACACAAATGAACTTATTGGATGCACAAGATTGGTTAAAAACCCTAATTGGACAAGAATAAGCCTAGGGAGGACGAAAATGACCTAAATGTTCATCCAATGACACAAATGAACTTATTGGATGCACAAGATTGGTTGAAAACCTTAATTGGACAAGAATAAGCCTAGGGATCACGAAAATGACCTAAATGTTCCTCCAATGACACAAACACACCTATTGGATGCACAAGATTGCATAAAAACCCTAATTGGACAAGAATAAGACTAGGGAGGACAAAAATGACCTAAATGTTCATCCAATGACACAAATGAACATATTGTATGCATAAGATTGGTTAAAAACCCTAATTGGACAAAAATAAGCATAGGGAGAACGAAAATGACCCAAATGTTCATCCAATGACACAAACACACATATTGGATGCACAAGATTGCTTAAAACCCTAATTGGACAAGAATAAGACTAGGGAGGACGAAAATGACCTAAATGTTCATCCAATGACACAAATGAACTTATTGGATGCACAAGATTGGTTAAAAACCCTAATTGGACAAGAATAAGCCTAGGGAGGACGAAAATGACCTAAATGTTCATCCAATGACACAAATGAACTTATTGGATGCACAAGATTGGTTAAAAACCCTAATTGGACAAGAATAAGCTTATGGAGGACGAAAATGACTTAAATGTTCGTCCAATGACACAAACACACCTATTGGATGCACAAGATTGCATAAAAACCCTAATTGGACAAGAATAAGACTAGGGAGGACGAAAATGACCTAAATGTTCATCTAATGACACAAATGAACTTATTGGATGCACAAGATGGGTTGAAAACCCTAATTGGACAAGAATAAGCCTAGGGAGGACGAAAATGACCTAAATGTTCATCCAATGACACAAATGAACTTATTGGATGCACAAGATTGGTTAAAAACCCTAATTGGACAAGAATAAGCGTAGGGAGGACGAAAATAACCTAAATGTTCATCCTATGACAGAAATGAACTTATTGGATGCACAAGATTGGTTAAAAACCCTAATTGGACAAGAATAAGCCTAGGGAGGACGAAAATGACCTAAATGTTCATCCAATGACACAAATGAACTTATTGGATTCACAAGATTGGTTAAAAACCCTAATTGGACAAGAATAAGCCTAGGGAGGACGAAAATGACCTAAATGTTCATCCAACGACACAAACACACCTATTGGACAAGAATAAGACTAGGGAGGACGAAAATGACCTAAATGTTCCTCCAATGACACAAACACACCTATTGGATGCACAAGATTGCATAAAAACACTAATTGGACAAGAATAAGACTAGGGAGGACGAAAATGACCTAAATGTTCATCCAATGACACAAATGAACTTATTGTATGCACAAGATTGGTTAAAAAAACCCTAATTGGACAAGAATAAGCATAGGGAGGACGAAACTTACCTAAATGTTCATCCAATGACACAAACACACATATTGGATACACAAGATTGGTTAAAAACCCTAATTGGACAAGAATAAGACTAGGGAGGACGAAAATGACCTAAATGTTCATCCAATGACACAAATGAACTTATTGGATGCACAAGATTGGTTAAAAACCCTAATTGGACAAGAATAAGCCTAGGGAGGACGTAAATGACCTAAATGTTCCACCAATGACATAAATGAACTTATTGGATGCACAAGATTGGTTAAAAACCCTAATTGGACAAGAATAAGCCTAGGGAGGACGAAAATGACCTAAATGTTCAACCAATGACACAAATGAACTTATTGGATGCACAAGGTTAGTTAAAAACCCTAATTGAACAAGAATAAGCCTAGGGAGGACGAAAATGACCTAAATGTTCATCCAACGACACAAATGAACTTATTGGATGAACCAGATTGGTTGAAAACCCTAATTGGACAAGAATAAGCCTAGGGAGGACGAAAATGACCTAAATGTTCATCCAATGACACAAATGAACTTATTGGATGCACAAAGATTGGTTGAAAACCCTAATTGGACAAGATTAAGCCTAGGGAGGACGTAAATGACCTAAATGTTCCACCAATGACACAAATGAACTTATTGGATGCACAAGATTGGTTAAAAACCCTAATTGGACAAGAATAAGCCTAGGGAGGAGGAAAATAAACTAAATGTTCGTCCAATGACACAAACACACCTATTAGCTGCACAAGATTGCATAAAAATCCTAATTGGACAAGAATAAGCCTAGGGAGGACGAAAATGACCTAAATGTTCATCCAATGACACAAATGAACTTATTGGATGCACAAGATTGGTTAAAAACCCTAATTGGACAAGAATAAGCGTAGGGAGGAAGAAAATGACCTAAATGTTCATCCAATGACAGAAATGAACTTATTGGATGCACAAGATTGGTTAAAAACCCTAATTGGACAAGAATAAGCCTAGGGAGGACGAAAATGACCTAAATGTTCATCCAATGACACAAAT
>JBBPBR010002175.1:0-13221 GCA_037974775.1 Cicer pinnatifidum | reverse complement strand
GGAGGACGAAAATGACCTAAATATTCATCCAATGACACAAATACACCTATTGGATGCACAAGATTCGTTAGAAACCCTAATTGGACAAGAATAAGCCTAAGGAGGACAAAACTGACCTAAATGTTCATCCAATGACACAAACACACCTATTGGATGCACAAGATTGGTTAAAAACCCTAATTGGACAAGAATAAACCTAGGGAGGACGAAAATGACCTAAATGTTCATCCAATGACACAAATGAACTTATTGGATGCACAAGATTGCTTAATAACCCTAATTGGACAAGAATAAGCCTAGGGAGGACGAAAATGACCTAAATGTTCATCCAATGACACAAATACACCTATTTGATGCACAAGATTGGTTAGAAACCCTAATTGGACAAGAATAAGCCTATGGAGGACGAAAATGACCTAAATGTTCATCCAATGACACAAACACACCTATTGGATGCACAAGATTGATTAAAAACCCTAGTTGGACAAGAATAAGCCATGGGAGGACGAAAATGACCTAAATGTTCAGCCAATGACACAAATGAACTTATTGGATGCACAAGATTGGTTAAAAACCCTAATTGGACAAGAATAAGCCTAGGGTGGACGAAAATGACCTAAATGTTCATCCAATGACACAAATGAACTTATTGGATGCACAAGATTGGTTAAAAACCCATATTGGACAAGAATAAGCCTAGGGAGGACGAAAATGACCTAAATGTTCATCCAATGACACAAATGAACTTATTGGATGCACAAGATTGGATAAAAACCCTAATTGGACAAGAATAAGCCTAGGGTGGACGAAAATGACCTAATTGTTTATCCAATGACACAAATGAACTTATTGGATGCACAAGATTGGTTAAAAACCCTAATTGGACAAGAATAAGCCTAGGGAGGACGAAAATGACCTAAATGTTCATCCAATGACACAAATACACCTATTCGATGCACAAGATTGGTTAAAAACCCTAATTGGACAAGAATAAGCCTAGGGAGGACGAAAATGACCTAAATGTTCATCCAATGACACAAACACACCTATTGGATGCACAAGATTGGTTAAAAACCCTAATTGGACAAGAATAAGCCTAGGGAGGACGAAAATGACCTAAATGTTCATCCAATGACACAAATGAACTTATTGGATGCAAAAGATTGGTTAAAAACCCTAATTGGACAAGAATAAGCCTAGGGAGGACGAAAATGACCTAAATGTTCATCCAATAACACAAAAACACCTATTGGATGCACAGGATTGCATAAAAACCCTAATTGGACAAGAATAAGCCTAGGGAGGACGAAAATGACCTAAATGTTCGTCTAATGACACAAATGAACTTATTGGATGCACAAGATTGGTTAAAAACCTTAATTGGACAAGAATAAGCCTAGGGAGGACGAAAATGACCTAAATGTTCGTCCAATGACACAAACACACCTATTGGATGCACAAGATTGGTTAAAAACCCTAATTGGACAAGAATAAGCCTAGGGAGGACGTAAATGACCTAAATGTTCATCCAATGACACAAATGAACTTATTGGATGCACAAGATTGGTTAAAAACCCTAATTGAACAAGAATAAGCATAGGGAGGACGAAAATGACCTAAATGTTCATCCAATGACACAAACACACATATTGGATGCACAAGATTGCTTAAAACCCTAATTGCACAAGAATAAGACTAGGGAGGACGAAAATGACCTAAATGTTCATCCAATGACACAAATGAACTTATTGGATGCACAAGATTGGTTAAAAACCCTAATTGGACAAGAATAAGCCTAGGGAGGACGAAAATGACCTAAATGTTCATCCAATGACACAATTGAAATTATTGGATGCACAAGATTGGTTAAAAACCATAATTGGACAAGAATAAGCCTAGGAAGGACGAAAATGACCTAAATGTTCATCCAATGACACAAATGAACTTATTGGATGCACAAGATTGCTTAAAAACCCTAATTGGACAAGAATAAGCCTAGGGAGGACGAAAATGACCTAAATGTTCATCCAATGACACAAATGAACTTATTGGATGCACAAGATTGCTTAAAAACCCTAATTGGACAAGAATAAGCCTAGGGAGGACGAAAATGACCTAAATGTTCATCCAATGACACAAATACACCTATTGGATGCACAAGATTCGTTAAACACCCTAATTGGACAAGAATAAGCCTAGGGAGGACGAAACTGACCTAAATGTTCATCCAATGACACAAACACACCTATTGGATGCACAAGATTGGTTAAAAACCCTAATTGGAAAAGAATAAGCCTAGTAAGGACGAAAATGACCTAAATGTTCATCCAATAACACAAATGAACTTATTGGAAGCACAAGATTGCTTAAAAACCCTAATTAGACAAGAATAAGCCTAGGAAGGACGAAAATGACCTAAATGTTCATCCAATGACACAAATACACCTATTGGATGCACAAGATTGGTTAGAAACCCTAATTGGACAAGAATAAGCCTAGGGAGGACGAAAATGACCTAAATGTTCATCCAATGACACAAACACACATATTGGATGCACAAGATTGGTTAAAAACCGAAATTGGACAAGAATAAGCCTAGGGAGGACGAAAATGACCTAAATGTTCATCCAATGACACAAATACACCTATTGGATGCACAAGATTCGTTAGAAACCCTAATTGGATAAGAATAAGCCTAGGGAGGACGAAACTGACCTAAATGTTCATCCAATGACACAAACACACCTATTGGATGCACAAGATTGGTTAAAAACCCTAATTGGACAAGAATAAGCCTAGGGAGGACGAAAATGACCTAAATGTTCATCCAATAACACAAATGAACTTATTGGATGCACAAGATTGCTTAAAAACCCTAATTAGACAAGAATAAGCCTAGGGAGGACGAAAATGACCTAAATGTTCATCCAATGACACAAACACACATATTGGATGCACAAGATTGGTTAAAAACCCAAATTGGACAAGAATAAGCCTAGGGAGGACGAAAATGACCTAAATGTTCATCCAATGACACAAATACACCTATTGGATGCACAAGATTCGTTAGAAACCCTAATTGGACAAGAATAAGCCTAGGGAGGACGAAACTGACCTAAATGTTCATCCAATGACACAAACGAACCTATTGGATGCACAGGATTGGTTAGAAACCCTAATTGGACAAGAATAAGCCTAGGGAGGACGAAAATGACCTAAATGTTCATCCAATGACACAAATACACCTATTGGATGCACAAGATTGGTTAAAAACCCTAATTGGACAAGAATATGCCTAGAGAGGACGAAAATGACCTAAATGTTCATCCAATGACACAAATGAACTTATTGGATGCACAAGATTGCTTAAAAACCCTAATTGGACAAGAATAAGCCTAGGGAGGACGAAAATGACCTAAATGTTCATCCAATGACACAAATACACCTATTGGATGCACAAGATTGGTTAAACACCCTAATTGGACAAGAATAAGCCTAGGGAGGACGAAAATGACCTAAATGTTCATCCAATGACACAAATGAACTTATTGGATGCACAAGATTGCTTAAAAACCCTAATTGGACAAGAATAAGCCTAGGGAGGACGAAAATGACCTAAATGTTCATCCAATGACACAAATACACCTATTGGATGCACAAGATTGCTTAAAAATCCTAATTGGACAAGAATAAGCCTAGGGAGGACAAAAATGACCTAAATGTTCATCCAATGACACAAATGAACTTATTGGATGCACAAGATTGCTTAAAAACCCTAATTGGACAAGAATAAGCCTAGGGAGGACGAAAATGACCTAAATGTTCATCCAATGACACAAATGAACTTATTGGATGCACAAGATTTGTTAAAAATCCTAATTGGACAAGAATAACCCTAGGGAGGACGAAAATGACCTAAATGATCATCCAATGACACAAATGAACTTATTGGATGAACAAGATTGGTTAGAAACCCTAATTGGACAAGAATAAGTTTAGGGAGGACGAAAATGACCTAAATGTTCATCCAATGACACAAATGAACTTATTGGATGCACAAGATTGCTTAAAAACCCTAATTGGACAAGAATAAGCCTAGGGAGGACGAAAATGACCTAAATGTTCATCCAATGACACAAATGAACTTATTGGATGCACAAGATTGCTTAAAAACCCTAATTGTACAAGAATAAGCCTAGGGAGGACGAAAATGACCTAAATGTTCATCCAATGACACAAATACACCTATTGGACGCACAAGATTGGTTAAAAACCCTAATTGGACAAGAATAAGCCTAGGGAGGACAAAAATGACCTAAATGTTCATCCAATGACACAAATGAACTTATTGGATGCACAAGATTGCTTAAAAACCCTAATTGGACAAGAATAAGCCTAGGGAGGACGAAAATGACCTAAATGTTCATCCAATGACACAAATGAACTTATTGAATGCACAAGATTGCTTAAAAACCCTAATTGGACAAGAATAAGCCTAGGGAGGACGAAAATGACCTAAATGTTCATCCAATGACACAAATGAACTTATTGGATGCACAAGATTGGTTAGAAACCCTAATTGGACAAGAATAAGCCTGGGGAGGACGAAAATGACCTAAATGTTCATCCAATGACACAAATGAACTTATTGGATGCACAAGATTGCTTAAAAACCCTAATTGGACAAGAATAAGCCTAGGGAGGACGAAAATGACCTAAATGTTCATCCAATGACACAAATACACCTATTGGATGCACAAGATTGGTTAAAAACCCTAATTGGACAAGAATAAGCCTAGGGAGGATGAAAATGACCTAAATGTTCATCCAATGACACAAATACACCTATTGGATGCACAAGATTGGTTAAAAACCCTAATTGGACAAGAATAAGCCTAGGGAGGACAAAGATGACCTAAATGTTCATCCAATGACACAAATGAACTTATTGGATGCACAAGATTGCTTAAAAACCCTAATTGGACAAGAATAAGCCTAGGGAGGACGAAAATGACCTAAATGTTCATCCAATGACACAAATGAACTTATTGGATGCACAAGATTGCTTAAAAACCCTAATTGGACAAGAATAAGCCTAGGGAGGACGAAAATGACCTAAATGTTCATCCAATGACACAAATACACCTATTGGATGCACAAGATTGGTTAGAAACCCTAATTGGACAAGAATAAGACAAGGGAGGACGAAAATGACCTAAATGTTCATCCAATGACACAAACACACTTATTGGATGCACAAGATTGGTTAAAAACCATAATTGGACAAGAATAAGCCTAGGGAGGACGAAAATGACCTAAATGTTCATCCAATGACACAAATGAACTTATTGGATGCACAAGATTGCTTAAAAACCCTAATTGGACAAGAATAAGCCTAGGGAGGACGAAAATGACCTAAATGTTCATCCAATGACACAAATGAACTTATTGGATGCACAAGATTGCTTAAAAACCCTAATTGGACAAGAATAAGCCTAGGGAGGACGAAAATGACCTAAATGTTCATCCAATGACACAAATGAACTATTGGATGCACAAGATTGGTTAAAAACCTTATTTGGACAAGAATAAGCCTAGGGAGGACGAAAATGACCTAAATGTTCATCCAATGACACAAATGAACTTATTGGATGCACAAGATTGCTTAAAAACCCTAATTGGACAAGAATAAGCCTAGGGAGGACGAAAATGACCTAAATGTTCATACAATGACACAAATACACCTATTGGATGCACAAGATTTGTTAGAAACCCTAATTGGACAAGAATAAGCCTAGGGAGGACGAAAATGACCTAAATGTTCATCCAATGACACAAATGAACTTATTGGATGCACAAGATTGCTTAAAAACCCTAATTGGACAAGAATAAGCCTAGGGAGGACGAAAATGACCTAAATGTTCATCCAATGACACAAATACACCTATTGGATGCAAAAGATTGGTTAGAAATTCTAATTTTACAAGAATAAGCCTAGGGAGGACGAAAATGACCTAAATGTTCATCCAATGACACAAACACACCTATTGGATGCACAAGATTGGTTAAAAACCCTAATTGGACAAGAATAAGCCTAGGGAGGACGAAAATGACCTAAATGTTCATCCAATGACACAAATGAACTTATTGGATGCACAAGATTGGTTAGAAACCCTAATTGGTCAAGAATAAGCCTAGGGAGGACGAAAATGACCTAAATGTTCATCCAATGACACAAATGAACTTATTGGATGCACAAGATTGCTTAAAAACCCTAATTGGACAAGAATAAGCCTAGGGAGGACGAAAATGACCTAAATGTTCATCCAATGACACAAATACACCTATTGGATGCACAAGATTGGTTAGAAACCCTAATTGGACAAGAATAAGCCTAGGGAGGACGAAAATGACCTAAATGTTCATCCAATTACACAAACACACCTATTGGATGCACAAGATTGGTTAAAAACCCTAATTGGACAAGAATAAGCCTAGGGAGGACGAAAATGACCTAAATGTTCATCCAATGACACAAATGAACTTATTGGATGCACAAGATAGTTTAGAAACCCTAATTGGACAAGAATAAGCCTAGGGAGGACGAAAATGACCTAAATGTTCATCCAATGACACAAATGAACTTATTGGATGCACAAGATTGCTTAAAAACCCAAATTGGACAAGAATAAGCCTAGGGAGGACGAAAATGACCTAAATGTTCATCCAATGACACAAATGAACTTATTGGATGCACAACATTGCTTAAAAACCCAAATTGGACAAGAATAAGCCTAGGGAGGACGAAAATGACCTAAATGTTCATCCAATGACACAAATGAACTTATTGGATGCACAAGATTGCTTAAAAACCCTAATTGGACAAGAATAAGCCTAGGGAGGACGAAAATGACCTAAATGTTCAATAAATGACACAAACACACCTATTGGATGCACAAGATTGGTTAAAAACCCTAATTGGACAAGAATAAGCCTAGGGAGGACGAAAATGACCTAAATGTTCATCCAATGACACAAATGAACTTATTGGATGCACAAGATTGCTTAATAACCCTAATTGGACAAGAATAAGCCTAGGGAGGACGAAAATGACCTAAATGTTCATCCAATGACACAAATACACCTATTGGATGCACAAGATTGGTTAGAAACCCTAATTGTACAAGAATAAGCCTAGGGAGGACGAAAATGACCTAAATGTTCATCCAATGACACAAACACACCTATTGGATGCACAAGATTGATTAAAAACCCTAGTTGGACAAGAATAAGCCATGGGAGGACGAACATGACCTAAATGTTCAGCCAATGACACAAATGAACTTATTGGATGCACAAGATTGGTTAAAAACCCTAATTGGACAAGAATAAGCCTAGGGTGGACGAAAATGATCTAAATGTTTATCCAATGACACAAATGAACTTATTGGATGCACAAGATTGGTTAAAAACCCTAATTGGACAAGAATAAGCCTAGGGAGGACGAAAATGACCTAAATGTTCATCCAATGACACAAATACACCTATTGGATGCACAAGATTGGTTAAAAACCCTAATTGGACAAGAATAAGCCTAGGGAGGAGGAAAATGACCTAAATGCTCATCCAATGACACAAATGAACTTATTGGATGCACAAGATTGCTTAAAAACCCTAATTGGACAAGAATAAGCCTAGGGAGGACGAAAATGACCTAAATATTCATCCAATGACACAAATGAACTTATTGGATGCACAAGATTGGTTAAAAACCCATATTGGACAAGAATAAGCCTAGGGAGGACGAAAATGACCTAAATGTTCATCCAATGACGCAAATGAACTTATTGAATGCACAAGATTGGTTAAAAACCCTAATTGGACAAGAATAAGCCTTGGGTGGACGAAAATGACTTAAATGTTCATCCAATGACACAAATGAACTTATTGGATGCACAAGATTGCTTAAAAACCCTTATTAGACAAGAATAAGCCTAGGGAGGACGAAAATGACCTAAATGTTCATCCAATGACACAAATACACCTATTGGATGCACAAGATTGGTTAAAAACCCTAATTGGACAAGAATATGCCTAGGGAGGACGAAAATGACCTAAATGTTCATCCAATGACACAAATGAACTTATTGGATGCACAAGATTGCTTAAAAACCCTAATTGGACAAGAATAAGCCTAGGGAGGACGAAAATGACCTAAATGTTCATCCAATGGCACAAATACACCTATTGGATGCACAAGATTAGTTAAAAACCCTAATTGGACAAGAATAAGCCTAGGGAGGACGAAAATGACCTAAATGTTCATCCAATAACACAAATGAACTTATTGGATGCACAAGATTGCTTAAAAACCCTAATTAGACAAGAATAAGCCTTGGGAGGACGAAAATGACCTAAATGTTCATCCAATGACACAAATACACCTATTGGATGCACAAGATTGGTTAAAAACCCTAATTGGACAAGAATATGCTTAGGGAGGACGAAAATGACCTAAATGTTCATCCAATGACACAAATGAACTTATTGGATGCACAAGATTGCTTAAAAACCCTAATTGGACAAGAATAAGCCTAGGGAGGACGAAAATGACCTAAATGTTCATCCAATGACACAAATACACCTATTGGATGCACAAGATTGGTTAAAAACCCTAATAGGACAAGAATAAGCCTAGGGAGGACGAAAATGACCTAAATGTTCATCCAATGACACAAATGAACTTATTGGATGCACAAGATTGCTTAAAAACCCTAATTGGACAAGAATAAGCCTAGGGAGGACGAAAATGACCTAAATGTTCATCCAATGACACAAATACAACTATTTGATGCACAAGATTGGTTAGAAACACTAATTGGACAAGAATAAGCCTAGGTAGGACGAAAATGACCTAAATGTTCATCCAATGACACAAACACACCTATTGGATGCACAAGATTGGTTAAAAACCCTAATTGGACAAGAATAAGCCTAGGGAGGACGAAAATGACCTAAATGTTCATCCAATGACACAAATGAACTTATTGGATGCACAAGATTGCTTAAAAACCCTAATTGGACAAGAATAAGCCTAGGGAGGACGAAAATGACCTAAATGTTCATCCAATGACACTATATACATATTGGAATCACAAGATTGGTTAGAAACCTTAATTGGACAAGAATAAGCCTAGCGAG
Source organism: Cicer pinnatifidum (assembly GCA_037974775.1). Taxonomy (NCBI): domain Eukaryota; kingdom Viridiplantae; phylum Streptophyta; class Magnoliopsida; order Fabales; family Fabaceae; genus Cicer; species Cicer pinnatifidum. Next base: position 4,020 of record JBBPBR010002175.1, on the reverse strand, counting down.
GACGAAAATGACCTAAATGTTCATCCAATGACACAAACACACCTATTGGATGCACAAGATTGGTTAAAAACCATAATTGGACAAGAATAAGCCTAGGGAGGACATAAATGACCTAAATGTTCATCCAATGACACAAACACACCTATTGGATGCACAAGATTGGTTAAAAACCCTAATTGGACAACAATAAGCCTAGGGAGGATGAAAATGACCTAAATGTTCATCTAATGACACAAACACACCTATTGGATGCACAAGATTGGTTAAAAACCCTAATTGCACAAAACTAAGCCTAGTGAGGACGAAAATAACCTAAATGTTCGTCCAATGATACAAATGAACTTATTGGATGCACAAGATTGCTTAAAACCCTAATTGGACAAGAATAAGACTAGGGAGGACGAAAATGACCTAAATGTTCATCCAATGACACAAACACACCTATTGGATGCACAAGATTGGTTAGAAACCCTAATTTAACAAGAATAAGCCTAGGGAGGACGAAAATGACCTAAATGTTCATCCAATGACACAAATGAACTTATTGGATGCACAAGATTGCTTAAAAACCCTAATTGGACAAGAATAAGCCTAGGGAGGACGAAAATGACCTAAATGTTCATCCAATGACACAAATGAACTTATTGGATGCACAAGATTGGTTAAAAACCCTAATTGGACAAGAATAAGCCTAGGGAGGATGAAAATCACCTAAATGTTCATCCAATGACACAAATGAACCTATTGGATGCACAAGATTGGTTATAAACCCTAATTGGACAAGAATAAGCCTAGGGAGAACGAAAATGACTTAAATCTTAATCCAATGACACAAACACACCTATTGGATGCACAAGATTGGTTAAAAACCCTAATTGGACAAGAATAAGCCTAGGGAGGACGAAAATGACCTAAATGTTCATCCAATGACACAAATGAACTTATTGGATGCACAAGATTGCTTAAAAACCCTAATTGGACAAGAATAAGCCTAGGGAGGACGAAAATGACCTAAATGTTCATCCAATGACACAAATACATCTATTGGATGCACAAGATTGGTTAGAAACCCTAATTGGACAAGACTAAGCCTAGGGAGGACGAAAATGACCTAAATGTTCATCCAATGACACAAACACACCTATTGGATGCACAAGATTGGTTAAAAACCCTAATTGGACAAGAATAAGCCTAGGGAGGACGAAAATGACCTAAATGTTCATCCAATGACACAAATTCACCTATTGGATGCACAGGATTGGTTAGAAACCCTAATTGGACAAGAATAAGCCTAGGGAGGACGAAAATGACCTAAATGTTCATCCAATGACACAAACACACCTATTGGATGCACAAGATTGGTTAAAAACCCTAATTGGACAAGAATAAGCCTAGGGAGGACGAAAATGACCTAAATGTTCATCCAATGACACAAACTCACCTATTGGATGCACAAGATTGGTTAGAAACCCTAATTGGACAAGAATAAGCCTAGGGAGGACGAAAATGACCTAAATGTTCATCCAATGACACAAACACACCTATTGGATGCACAAGATTGGTTAAAAACCCTAATTGGACAAGAATAAGCCTAGGGAGGACGAAAATGACCTAAATGTTCACCCAATGACACAAATGAACTTTTTGGATGCACAAGATTGGTTAAAAACCCTAATTGGACAAGAACAAGCCTAGGGAGCACGAAAATGACCTAAATGTTCATCCAATGACACAAACACACCTATTGGATGCCCAAGATTGGTTAAAAACTCTAATTGGACAAGAATAAGCATAGGGAGTTCGAAAATGACCTAAATGTTCATCCAATGACACAAACACACCTATTGGATGCACAAGATTGGTTAGAAACCCTAATTGGACAAGAATAAGCCTAGGGAGGACGAAAATGACCTAAATGTTCATCCAATGACACAAACACACCTATTGGATGCACAAGATTGGTTAAAAACCCTAATTGGACAAGAATAAGCCTAGGGAGGACGAAAATAACCTAAATTTTCATCCAATGACACAAATACACCTATTGGATGCACAAGATTAGTTGGAAACCCTAATTGGACAAGAATAAGCCTAGGGAGGACGAAAATGACCTAAATGTTCATTCAATAACACAAATGAACTTATTGGATGCACAAGATTGCTTAAAAACCCTAATTAGACAAGAATAAGCCTAGGGAGGACGAAAATGACCTAAATGTTCATCCAATGACACAAATGAACTTATTGGATGCACAAGATTGCTTAAAAACCCTAATTGGACAAGAATAAGCCTAGGGAGGACGAAAATGACCTAAATGTTCATCCAATGACACAAACACACCTATTGGATGCACAAGATTGGTTCAAAACCCTAATTGGACAAGAATAAGGCTAGGGTGGACGAAAATGACCTAAATGTTCATGCAATGACACAAACACACCTATTGGATTCACAAGATTGGTTAAAAACCCTAATTGGACAAGAATAAGCCTAGGGAGGACGAAAATGACCTAAATGTTCATCCAATGACACAAACACACCTATTGAATGCACAAGATTCGTTAGAAACCCGAATTGGACAAGAATAAGCCTAGGGAGGACGAAATTGACCTAAATGTGCATCCAATAACACAAACACACACATTGGTTTCACAAGAATGCTTAAAACCCTAATTGGACAAGAATAAGACTAGGGAGGACGAAAATGACCTAAATGTTCATCCAATGACACAAATGAACTTATTGGATGCACAAGATAGCTTAAAAACCCTAATTGGACAAGAATAAGCCTAGGGAGGATGAAAATGACTTAAATGTTCATCCAATGACACAAACACACCTATTGGATGCACAAGATTGGTTAAAAAACCTAATTGGACAAGAATAAGCCTATGGAGGACGCAAATGACCTAAATGTTCATCCAATGACACAAACACACCTATTGGATGCACAAGATTCGTTAGAAACCCTAATTGGACAAGAATAAGCCTAGGGAGGACGAAATTGACCTAAATGTGCATCCAATAAGACAAACACACACATTGATTGCACAAGAATGCTTAAAACCCTAATTAGACAAGAATAAGACTAGGGAGGACGAAAATGACCTAAATGTTCATCCAATGACACAAATGAACTTATTGGATTCACAAGATTGGTTAAAAACCCTAATTGGACAAGAATAAGCCTAGGGAGGACGAAAATGACCTAAATGTTCATCCAATGACACAAATGAACTTATTGGATGCACAAGATTGGTTAAAAACCCTAATTGGACAACAAAAAGACTAGGGTGGACGAAAATGACCTAAATGTTCATCCAATGACACAAATGAACTTATTGGATTCACAAGATTGGTTAAAAACCCTAATTGGACAAGAATAACCCTATGGAGGACGAAAATGACCTAAATGTTCATCCAATGACACAAACACAACTATTGGATGCACAAGATTGGTTAAAAACACTAATTGGACAAGAATAAGCCTTGGGAGGACGAAAATGACCTAAATATTAATCCAATGACACAAATGAAGTTATTGGATGCACAAGATTGCTTAAAAACCCTAATTGGACAAGAATAAGCCTAGGGAGGACGGAAATGACCTAAATGTTCATCCAATGACACAAATGAACTTATTGGATGCACAAGATAGCTTAAAAACCCTAATTGGACAAGAATAAGCCTAGGGAGGATGAAAATGACTTAAATGTTCATCCAATGACACAAACACACCAATTGGATGCACAAGATTGTTTAAAAACCCTAATTGGACAAGAATAAGCCTATGGAGGACGAAAATGACCTAAATGTTCATCCAATGACACAAACACACCTATTGGATGCACAAGATTCGTTAGAAACCTTAATTGGACAAGAATAAGCCTAGGGAGGACGAAATTGACCTAAATGTGCATCCAATAACACAAACACACACATTGAATGCACAAGAATGCTTAAAACCCTAATTGGACAAGAATAAGACTAGGGAGGACGAAAATGACCTAAATATTCAT
>JBBPBR010002174.1:0-13222 GCA_037974775.1 Cicer pinnatifidum | reverse complement strand
GACACATACACACCTATTGGATGCACAAGATTGGTTAAAAACCCTAATTGGACAAGAATAAGCCTAGGGAGGACGAAAATGACCTAATTGATCATCCAATGACACAAACACACCTATTGGATGCACAAGATTGGTTAAAAACCCTAATTGGACAAGAATAAGCCTAGGGAGGACGAAAATGACATAATTGATCATCTATTGCCACAAACACACCTATTGGATGCACAAGATTGGTTAAACACCTATTGGATGCACAAGACTGGTTAAAAACCCTAATTGGACAAGAATATGCCTAGGGAGGACGAAAATGACCTTAATGTTAATCCAATGACACAACTCAACTTATTGGATGCACAAGATTGGTTAAAAACCCTAATTGGACAAGAATAAGCCTATGGAGGACGAAAATAACCTAATTGATCATCTAACGACACATACACACCTATTGGATGCACAAGATTGGTTAAAAACCCTAATTGGACAAGAATAAGCCTAGGGAGGACGAAAATGACCTAATTGATCATCCAATGACACAAACACACCTATTGGATGCACAAGATTGGTTAAAAACCCTAATTGGACAAGAATAAGCCTAGGGAGGACGAAAATGACCTAATTGATCATCCAATAACACTAACACACCTATTGGATGCACAAGATTGGTTAAAAACCCTCGTTGGACAAGAATATGCCTAGCGAGGACGAAAATGACCTAATTGATCATCCAATGACACAAATGAACTTATTGGATGCACAAGATTGGTTAAAAACCCTAGTTGGACAAGAATATGCCTAGAGAGGACGAAAATGATCTAATTGATCATCCAATGACACAAATGAACTTATTGGATGCACAAGATTTGTTAAAAACCCTAATTGGACAAGAATAAGCCTAGGGAGGACGAAAATGACCTAATTGATCATCCAATGACACAAACACACCTATTGGATGCACAAGATTGGTTAAAAACCCTAATTGGACAAGAATAAGCCTAGGGAGGACGAAAATGACCTAATTGATCATCCAATAACACTAACACACCTATTGGATGCACAAGATTGGTTAAAAACCCTCGTTGGACAAGAATATGCCTAGGGAGGACGAAAATGACCTAATTGATCATCCAATGACACAAATGAACTTATTGGATGCACAAGATTGGTTAAAAACCCTAATTGGACAAGAATAAGCCTAGGGAGGACGAAAATGACCTAATTGATCATCCAACGACACAAACACACATATTGGATTCACAAGATTAGTTAAAAACCCTAATTGGACAAGAATATGCCTAGGGAGGACGAAAATGACCTAAATGTTAATCCAATGACACAAATGAACTTATTGGATGCACAAGATTGGTTAAAAACCCTAATTGGACAAGAATAAGCCTAGGGAGGACGAAAATGACCTAATTGATCATCCAATGACACAAACACACCTATTGGATGCACAAGATTGGTTAAAAACCCTAATTGGACAAGAATAAGCCTAGGGAGGACGAAAATGACCTAATTGATCATCCATTGACACAAACACACCAATTGGATGCACAAGATTCGTTAAAAACCCTAATTGGACAAGAATATGCCTAGGGAGGACGAAAATGACCTAATTGATCATCCAATAACTCAAACACACCTATTGGATGCACAAGATTGGTTAAAAAGCCTAATTGGACAAGAATATGCCTAGGGAGGACGAAAATGAACTAAATGTTAATCCAATGACACAAATGAACTTATTGGATGCACAAGATTGGTTAAAAACCCTAATTGGAGAAGAATAAGCCTAGGGAGGACGAAAATGACCTAATTGATCATCCAATGACACAAACACACCTATTGGATGCACAAGATTGGTTAAAAACCCTAATTGGACAAGAATAAGCCTAGGGAGGACGAAAATGACCTAATTGATCATCCAATGACACAAACACACCTATTGGATGCACAAGATTAGTTAAAAACCATAATTGGACAAGAATAAGCCTAGGGAGGACGAAAATAACCTAATTGATCATCCAATGACACAAACACACCTATTGGATGCACAAGATTGGTTAAAAACCCTAATTGGACAAGAATAAGCCTAGGGAGGACAAAAATGACGTAATTGATCATCCAATGACACAAACACACATATTGGACGCACAAGATTGGTTAAAAACCCTAATTGGACAAGAATGAGCCTAGGGAGGACGAAAATGACCTAATTGATCATCCAATGACACAAACACACCTATTGGATGCACAAGATTGGTTAAAAACCCTAATTGGACAAGAATAAGCCTAGGGAGGACGAAAATGACCTAATTGATCATCCAATGACACAAACACACCTATTGGATGCACAAGATTGGTTAAAAACCCTAATTGGACAAGAATAAGCCTAGGGAGGACGAAAATGACCTAATTGATCATCCAATGACACAAACATACCTATTGGATGCACAAGATTGGTTAAAAACCCTAGTTGGACAAAAATATCCCTAGGGAGGACGAAAATGACCTAATTGATCATCCAATGACACAAATAAACTTATTGGATGCACAAGATTGGTTAAAAACCCTAGTTGTACAAGAATATGCCTAGGGAGGACGAAAATGACCTAATTGATCATCCAATGACAAGAATAAGCCTAGGGAGGACGAAAATGACCTAATTGATCATCCAATGACACAAACACACCTATTGGATGCACAAGATTGGTTAAAAATCCTAATTGGACAAGAATAAGCCTAGGGAGGACGAAAATGACCTAATTGATCATCCAATGACACAAACACACCTATTAGATGCACAAGATTGGTTTAAAACCCTAGTTGGACAAGATATGCCTAGTGAGGACGAAAATGACCTAATTGATCATCCAATGACACAAATGAACTTATTGGATGCACAAGATTGGTTTAAAACCCTAATTGGACAAGAATAAGCCTAGGGAGGACGAAAATGACCTAATTGATCATCCAATGACACAAACACACCTATTGGATGCACAAGATTGGTTTAACACCCTAATTGGACAAGAATAAGCCTAGGGAGGACGAAAATGACCTAATTGATCATCCAATGACACAAACACACCTATTGGATGCACAAGATTGGTTAAAAACCCTAATTGGACAAGAATATGCCTAGGGAGGACGAAAATGACATAATTGATCATCCAATGACACAAACACACCTATTGGATGCACAAGATTGGTTAAAAACCCTAATTGGACAAGAATATGCCTAGAGAGATCGAAAATGACCTAAATTGATCATCCAATGACACAAACACACCTATTGGATGCACAAGATTGGTTAGAAACCCTAATTGGAAAATAATATGCCTAGGGAGGACGAAAATGACCTAAATGTTAATCCAATGACACAAATGAACTTATTGGATGCACAAGATTGGTTAAAACCCCTAATTGGACAAGAATAAGCCTAGGGAGGACGAAAATGACCTAATTGATCATCCAATGACACAAACAGACCTATTGGATGCCCAAGATTGGTTAAAAACCCTAATTAGACAAGAATAAGCCTAAGGAGGAAGAAAATGACCTAATTGATCATCCAATGACACAAACACACCTATTGGATGCACAACATTGGTTAAAAACCCTAGTTGGACGAGAATATGCCTAGGGAGGACGAAAATGACATAATTGATCATCCAATGACACAAATGAACTTATTGGATGCACAAGATTGGTTAAAAACCCTAATTGGACCAGAATAAGCATAGGGAGGACGAAAATGACCTAATTGATCATCCAATGACACCAGCACACCTATTGGATGCACAAGATTGGTTAAAAACCCTAATTGGACAAGAATATGTCTAGGGAGGACGAAAATGACCTAAATGTTAATCCAATGACACAAATGAACTTATTGGATGCACAAGATTGGTTAAAAACCATAATTGGACAAGAATAAGCCTAGGGAGGACGAAAATGACCTAATTGATCATCCAATGACACAAACACACCTATTGGATGCACAAGATTGGTTAAAAACCCTAATTGGACAAGAATAAGCCTAGGGAGGACGAAAATGACCTAATTGATCATCCAACGACGCAAAACACCTATTGGATGCACAAGATTGGTTAAAAACCCTAGTTGGACAAGAATATGCCTATGGAAGACGAAAATGACCTAATTGATCATCCAATGACACAAACACACCTATTGGATGCACAAGATAGGTTAAAAACCCTAATTGGACAAGAATAAGTTTAGGGAGGACGAAAATGACCTAATTGATCATCCAATGACACAAACACACCTATTTGATGCACAAGATTGGTTAAGAACCCTAATTGGACAAGAATATGCCTAGGGAGAACGAAAATGACCTAAATTGATCATCCAATGACACAAACACACCTATTGGATGCACAAGATTGGTTAAAAACCCTAATTGGACAAGAATATGCCTAGGGAGGACGAAAATGACCTAAATGTTAATCCAATGACACAAATGAACTTATTGGATGCACAAGATTGGTTAAAAACCCTAACTGGACAAGAATAAGCCTAGGGAGGACGAAAATGACCTAAATGCTAATCCAATGACACAACTCAACTTATTGGATGCACAAGATTGGTTAAAAACCCTAATTGGGAAAGAATAAGCCTAGGGAGGACGAAAATGACCTAATTGATCATCCAATGACACAAACACACCTATTGGATGCACAAGATTGGTTAAAAACCCTAATTGGACAAGAATAAGCCTAGGGAGGACGAAAATGACCTAATTGATCATCCAATGACACAAATATACCTATTGGATGCACAAGATTGGTTAAAAGCCTAATTGGAAAAGAATAAGCCTACGGAGGACGAAAATGACCTAATTGATCATCCAATGACACAAACACACCTATTGGATGCACAAGATTGGTTAAAAACCCTAATTGGACAAGAATAAGCCTAGGGAGGACGAAAATGACCTAATTGATCATCCAATGACAAAAACACACCTATTGGATGCACAAGATTAGTTAAAAACCCTAATTGGACAAGAATAAGCCTAGGGAGGACGAAAATGACCTAATTGATCATCCAATGACACAAACACACCTATTGGATGCACAAGATTGGTTAAAAACCCTAATTGGACAAGAATAAGCGTAGAGAGGACGAAAATGACCTAATTGATCATCCAATGACACAAACACACCTATTGGATGCACAAGATTGGTTAAAAACCCTAATTGGACAAGAATAAGCCTAGGGAGGACGAAAATGACCTAATTGATCATCTATTGCTACAAACACACCTATTGGATGCACAAGATTGGTTAAACACCTATTGGATGCACAAGATTGGTTAAAAACCCTAATTGGACAAGAATATGCCTAGGGAGGACGAAAATGACCTAAATGTTAATCCAATGACACAACTCAACTTATTGGATGCACAAGATTGGTTAAAAACCCTAATTGGACAAGAATAAGCCTAGGTAGGACGAAAATGACCTAAATGTTAATCCAATGACACAACTCAAGTTATTGGATGCACAAGATTGATTAAAAACCCTAATTGGACAAGAATAAGCCTAGGGAGGACGAAAATGACCTAATTGATCATCCAATGACACAAACACACCTATTGGATGCACAAGATTGGTTAAAAACCCTAATTGGACAAGAATATGCCTAGGGAGGACGAAAATGACCTAATGTTAATCCAATGACACAAATGAACTTATTGGATGCACAAGATTGATTAAAAACCCTAATTGGACAAGAATAAGCCTAGGGAGGACGAAAATGACCTAATTGATCATCCAATGACACAAACACACCTATTGGATGCACAAGATTGGTTAAAAACCCTAATTGGACAAGAATAAGCCTAGGGAGGACGAAAATGACCTAATTGATCATCCAATGACACAAACACACCTATTGGATGCACAAGATTGGTTAAAAACCCTAATTGGACAAGAATATGCCTAGGGAGGACGAAAATGACCTAAATGTTAATCTAATGACACAAATGAACTTATTAAATGTACAAGATTGGTTAAAAACCCTAATTGGACAAGAATAAGCCTAGGGAGGACGAAAATGACCTAAATGTTAATCCAATGACACAACTCAACTTATTGGATGCACAAGATTGGTTAAAAACCCTAATTGGACAAGAATAAGCCGAGGGAGGACGAAAATGACCTAATTGATCATCCAATGACACAAACACACCTATTGGATGCACAAGATTGGTTAAAAACCCTAATTGGACAAGAATAAGCCTAGGGAGGACGAAAATGACCTAATTGATCATCCATTGCCACAAACACACCTATTGGATGAACAAGATTGGTTAAAAACCCTAATTAGACAAGAATATGCCTAGGGAGGACGAAAATGAACTAAATATTAATTCAAGGACACAAACAAAGTTATTGGATGCACAAGATTGGTTAAAAACCCTAATTGGACAAGAATAAGCCTAGGGAGGACGAAAATGACCTAAATGTTAATCCAATGACACAACTCAACTTATTGGATGCACAAGATTGGTTAAAAACCCTAATTGGACAAAAATAAGCCTAGGGAGGACGAAAATGACCTAATTGATCATCCAATGCACAAACACACCTATTGGATGCACAAGATTGGTTAAAAACCCTAATTGGACAAGAATAAGCCTAGGGAGGACGAAAATGACCTAATTGATCATCTAATGCCACAAACACACCTATTGGATGCACAAGATTGGTTAAACACCTATTGGATGCACAAGATTGGTTAAAAACCCTAATTGGACAAGAATATGCCTAGGGAGGACGAAAATGACCTAAATGTTAATCCAATGACACAACTCAACTTATTGGATGCACAAGATTGGTTAAAAACCCTAATTGGACAAGAATATGCCTATGGAGGACGAAAATAACCTAATTGATCATCCAACGACACATACACACCTATTGGATGCACAAGATTGGTTAAAAACCCTAATTGGACAAGAATAAGCCTAGGGAGGACGAAAATGACCTAATTGATCATCCAATGACACAAACACACCTATTGGATGCACAAGATTGGTTAAAAACCCTAATTGGACAAGAATAAGCCTAGGGAGGACGAAAATGACATAATTGATCATCTATTGCCACAAACACACCTATTGGATGCACAAGATTGGTTAAACACCTATTGGATGCACAAGATTGGTTAAAAACCCTAATTGGACAAGAATATGCCTAGGGAGGACGAAAATGACCTAAATGTTAATCCAATGACACAACTCAACTTATTGGATGCACAAGATTGGTTAAAAACCCTAATTGGACAAGAATAAGCCTATGGAGGACGAAAATAACCTAATTGATCATCTAACGACACATACACACCTATTGGATGCACAAGATTGGTTAAAAACCCTAATTGGACAAGAATAAGCCTAGGGAGGACGAAAATGACCTAATTGATCATCCAATGACACAAACACACCTATTGGATGCACAAGATTGGTTAAAAACCCTAATTGGACAAGAATAAGCCTAGGGAGGACGAAAATGACCTAATTGATCATCCAATGACACAAACACACCAATTGGATGCACAAGATTGGTTAAAAACCCTAGTTGGACAAGAACATGCCTAGGGAGGACGAAAATGACCAAAATATTAATTCAATGACACAAACAAAGTTATTGGATGCACAAGATTGGTTAAAAACCCTAATTGGACAAGAATAAGCCTAGGGAGGACGAAAATGACCTAATTGATCATCCAATGACACAAACACACCTATTGGATGCACAAGATTGGTTAAAAACCCTAATTGGACAAGAATAAGCCTAGGGAGGACGAAAATGACCTAATTGATCATCCAATGACACTAATGAACTTAATGGATGCACAAGATTGGTTAAAAACCCTAATTGGACAAGAATAAGCCTAGGGAGGACGAAAATGACCTAATTGATCATCCAATGACACAAACACACCTATTGGATGCACAAGATTGGTTAAAAACCCTAACTGGACAAGAATATGCTTAGGGAGGACGAAAATGACCTAAATATTAATTTAATGACACAAACAAACTTATCGGATGCACAAGATTGGTTAAAACCCCTAATTGGACAAAAATAAGCCTACGGAGGACGAAAATGACCTAATTGATCATCCAAAGACACAAACACACCTATTGGATGCACAAGATTGGTTAAAAACCCTAATTGGAAAAGAATAAGCCTAGGGAGGACGTAAATGACCTAATTGATCATCCAATGACACAAACACACCTATTGGATGCACAAGATTGGTTAAAAACCCTAATTGGACAAAAATATGCCTAGGGAGGACGAAAATGACCTAATTGATCATCCAATGACACAAACACACCTATTGGATGCACAAGATTGGTTAAAAACCCTAATTGGACAAGAATAAGCCTAGGGAGGACGAAAATGACCTAATTGATCATCTATTGCCACAAACACACCTATTGGATGCACAAGATTGGTTAAACACCTATTGGATGCACAAGATTGGTTAAAAACCCTAATTGGACAAGAATATGCCTAGGGAGGACGAAAATGACATAAATGTTAATCCAATGACACAACTCAACTTATTGGATGCACAAGATTGGTTAAAAACCCTAATTGGACAAGAATAAGCCTAGGCAGGACGAAAATGACATAAATGTTAATCCAATGACACAACTGAAGTTATTGGATGCACAAGATTGATTAAAAACCCTAATTGGACAAGAATAAGCCTAGGGAGGACGAAAATGACCTAATTGATCATCCAATGACACAAACACACCTATTGGATGCACAATATTGGTTAAAAACCCTAATTGGACAAGAATATGCCTAGGGAGGACGAAAATGACCTAATTGATCATCCAATAACACAAACACACCTAATGGATGCACAAGATTGGTTAAAAACCCTAATTGGACAAGAATAAGCCTAGGGAGGACGAAAATGACCTAATTGGTGATCCAATGACACAAACACACCTATTAGATGCACAAGATTGGTTAAAAACCCTAATTGGATAAGAATTTGCCTAGGGAGGACGAAAATGACCTAATTGATCATCCAATGACACAAACACACCTATTGGATGCACAAGATTGGTTAAAAACCCTAATTGGACAACAATAAGGCTAGGGAGGACGAAAATGACCTAATTGATCATCCAATGACACAAACACACCTATTGGATGCACAAGATTGGTTAAAAACCCTAATTGGACAAGAATACGCCTAGGGAGGACGAAAATAACCTAATTGATCATCCAATGACACAAACACACCTATTGGATGCACAAGATTGGTTAAAAACCATAATTGGACAAGAATATGCCTAGGGAGGCCGAAAATGACCTAAATGTTAATCCAATGACACAAATGAACTAATTGGATGCACAAGATTAGTTAAAAACCCTAATTGGACAAGAATAAGCCTAGGGAGGACGAAAATGACCTAATTGATCATCTATTGCCACAAACACACCTATTGGATGCACAAGATTGGTTAAACACCTATTGGATGCACAAGATTGGTTAAAAACCCTAATTGGACAAGAATATGCCTAGGGAGGACGAAAATGACCTAAATGCTAATCCAATGACACAACTCAACTTATTGGATGCACAAGATTGGTTAAAAACCCTAATTGGACAAGAATAAGCCTAGGCAGGACGAAAATGACCTAAATGTTAATCCAATGACACAACTCAAGTTATTGGATGCACAAGATTGATTAAAAACCCTAATTGGACAAGAATAAGCCTAGGGAGGACGAAAATGACCTAATTGATCATCCAATGACACAAACACACCTATTGGATGCACAATATTGGTTAAAAACCCTAATTGGACAAGAATATGACTAGGGAAGACGAAAATGACCTAAATGTTAATTTAATGACACAAATGAACTTATTGGATGCACAAGATTGATTAAAAACCCTAATTGGAAAAGAATAAGCCTAGGGAGGATCAAAATGACCTAATTGATCATCCAATGACACAAACACACCTATTGGATGCACAAGATTGGTTAAAAACCCTAATTGAACATGAATAAGCCTAGGGAGGACGAAAATGACCTAATTGATCATCCAATGACACAAACACACCTATTGGATGCACAAGATTGGTTAAAAACCCTAATTGGACAAGAATATGCCTAGGGAGGACGAAAATGACCTAAATGTTAATCCAATTACACAAATGAACTTATTAGATGCAAAAGATTGGTTAAAAACCCTAATTGGACAAGAATAAGCCTATGGAGGACGAAAATGACCTAATTGGACAAGAATAAGCCTAGGGAGGACGAAAATGACCTAATTGATCATCCAATGACACAAACACACCTATTGGATGCACAAGATTGGTTAAAAACCCTAAATGGACAAGAATAAGCCTAGGGAGGACGAAAATGACCTAATTGATCATCCAATGACACAAACACACCTATTGGATGCACAAGATTGGTTAAAAACCCTAATTGAACAAGAATATGCCTAGGGAGGACGAAAATGACCTAAATATTAATTCAATGACACAAACAAAGTTATTGGATGCACAAGATTGGTTAAAAACCATAATTGGACTAGAATAAGTCTAGGGAGGACGAAAATGACCTAATTGATCATCCAATGACACAAACACACATATTGGATGCACAAGATTGGTTAAAAACCTTAATTGGACAAGAATAAGCCTAGGGAGGACAAAAATGACCTAATTGATCATCCAATGACACAAACACACCTATTGGATGCACAAGATTGGTTAAAAACCCTAATTGGACAAGAATAAGCCTAGGGAGGACGAAAATGACCTAATTGATCATCTAATGACACAAACACACCTATTGGATGCACAAGATTGGTTTAAAACCCTAATTCGACAAGAATAAGCCTAGGGAGGACGAAAATGACCTAAATATTAATTAAATGATACAAACAAAGTTATTGGATGCACAAGATTGGTTAAAAACCCTAATTGGACAAGAATAAGCCTAGGGAGGACGAAAATGACCTAATTGATCATCCAATGACACAAACACACCTATTGGATGCACAAGATTGGTTAAAAACCCTAATTGGACAAGAATAAGCCTAGGGGGTACGAAAATGACCTAAATGTTAATCTAATGAAACAACTCAACTTATTGGATGCACAAGATTGGTTAAAAACCCTAATTGGACAAGAATAAGCCTAGGGAGGACGAAAATGACCTAATTGATCATCCAATGACACAAACACACCTATTGGATGCACAAGATTGGTTAAAAACCCTAATTGGACAAGAATATTCCTAGGGAGGACGAAAATGACCTAATTGATCATCCAATGACACAAACACACCTATTGGTTGCACAAGATTGGTTAAAAACCCTAATTGGACAAGAATATGCCTAGGGAGGACGAAAATGACCTAAATATTAATTCAATGACACAAACAAAGTTATTGGATGCACAAGATTGGTTAAAAACCCTAATTCGACAAGAATAAGCCTAGGGAGGACGAAAATGACCTAATTGATCATCAAATGACACAAACACACCTATTGGAAGCACAAGATTGGTTAAAACCTTAATTGGACAAGAATATGCCTAGGGAGGACGAAAATGACCTTAATGTTAATCCAATGACACAAATGAACTTATTGGATGCACAAGATTGATTAAAAACCCTAATTGGACAAGAATAAGCCTAGGGAGGACGAAAATGACCTAATTGATCATCCAATGACACAAACACACCTATTGGATGCACAAGATTGGTTAAAAACCCTAATTGGACAAGAATATGCCTAGGGAGGACGAAAATGACCTAAATATTAATTCAATGACACAAACCAACTTATCGGATGCACAAGATTGGTTAAAAACCCTAAATGGACAAGAATAAGCCTAGGGAGGACGAAAATGACCTAATTGATCATCCAATGACAGAAACACACCTATTAGATGCACAAGATTGGTTAAAAATCCTAATTGAACAAGAATAAGCCTAGGGAGGACGAAAATAACCTAATTGATCATCCAATGACACAAACACACCTATTGGATGCACAAGATTGGTCTAAAACTCTAATTGGACAAGAATATGCCTAGGGAGGACGAAAATGAACTAAATGTTAATCCAATGACACAAATGAACTTATTGGATGCACAAGATTGGTTAAAAACCCTAATTGGACAAGAATAAGCCTAGGGAGGACGAAAATGACCTAAATGTTAATCCAATGACACAACTCAACTTATTGGATGCACAAGATTGGTTAAAAACCCTAATTGGGCAAGAATAAGCCTAGGCAGGACGAAAATGACCTAAATGTTAATCCAATGACACAACTCAAGTTATTGGATGCACAAGATTGATTAAAAACCCTAATTGGACAAGAATAAGCCTAGGGAGGACGAAAATGACCTAATTGATCATCCAATGACACAAACACACCTATTGGATGCACAATATTGGTTAAAAACCCTAATTGGACAAGAATATGCCTAGGGAGGACGAAAATGACCTAATTGATCATCCAATAACACAAACACACCTAATGGATGCACAAGATTGGTTAAAAACCCTGGTTGGACAAGAATAAGCCTAGGGAGGACGAAAATGACCTAATTGATCATCCAATGACACAAACACACCTATTAGATGCACAAGATTGGTTAAAAACCCTAATTGGACAAGAATTTGCCTAGGGAGGACGAAAATGACCTAATTGATCATCCAATGACACAAACACACCTATTGGATGCACAAGATTGGTTAAAAACCCTAATTGGACAACAATAAGGCTAGGGAGGACGAAAATGACCTAATTGATCATCCAATGACACAAACACACCTCTTGGATGCACAAGATTGGTTAAAAACCCTAAATGGACAAGAATAAGCATAGGGAGGACGAAAATAACCTAATTGATCATCCAATGACACAAACACACCTATTGGATGCACAAGATTGGTTAAAAACCCTAATTGGACTAGAATATGCCTAGGGAGGCCGAAAATGACCTAAATGTTTATCCAATGACACAAATGAACTAATTGGATGCACAAGATTGGTTAAAAACCCTAATTGGACAAGAATAAGCCTAGGGAGGACGAAAATGACCTAATTGATCATCCAATGACACAAACACACCTATTGGATGCACAAGATTGGTTAAAAACCCTAATTGGACAAGAATATG
>JBBPBR010002173.1:0-13231 GCA_037974775.1 Cicer pinnatifidum | reverse complement strand
CAATCTTGTGCATCCAATAACTTTGTTTGTGTCGTTGAATTAATATTTAGGTCATTTTCGTCCTCCCTAGGCTTATTCTTGTCCAATTAGGGTTTTTAACCAATCTTGAGCATCCAATAACTTTGTTTGTGTCATTGAATTAATATTTAGGTCATTTTCGTCCTCCCTAGGCATATTCTTGTCCAATTAGGGTTTTTAACCAATCTTGTGCATCCAATAGGTGTGTTTGTGTCATTGGATGATCAATTAGGTCATTTTCGTCCTCCCTAGGCTTATTCTTGTCCAATTAGGGTTTTTAACCAATCTTGTGCATCCAATAAGTTCATTTATGTCATTGGATTAACATTTAGATCATTTTCGTCCTCCCTAGGCATATTGTTGTCCAATTAGGGTTTTTAACCAATCTTGTGCTTCCAATAGGTGTGTTTGTGTCATTGGATGATCAATTAGGTCATTTTCGTCCCCCCTTGGCATATTCTTCTCCAACTAGGGTTTTAAACCAATCTTGTGCATCCAATAGGTGTGTTTGTGTCATTGGATGATCAATTAGGTCATTTTCGTCCTCCATAGGCTTATTCTTGTCCAATTAGGGTTTTTAACCTATCTTGTGCATCCAATAGGTGTGTTTGTGTCATTGGATGATCAATTAGGTCATTTTCGTCCTCCCTAGGCTTATTCTTGTCCAATTAGGGTTTTTAACCAATCTTGTGCATCCAATAACTTTGATTGTGTCATTGAATTAATATTTAGGTCATTTTCGTCCTCCCTAGGCATATTCTTGTCCAATTAGGGTTTTTAACCAATCTTGTGCATTCAATAGGTGTGTTTGTGTCATTGGATGTTCAATTAGGTCATTTTCGTCCTCCCTAGGCTTATTCTTGTCCAATTAGGGTTTTTAACAAATCTTGTGCATCCCATAAGTTCATTTGTGTCATTGGATGATCAATTAGGTCATTTTCATCCTCCCTAGGCATATTCTTGTCCAACTAGGGGTTTAAACCAATCTTGTGCATCCAATAGGTGTGTTTATGTCATTGGATGATCAATTACGTCATTTTCGTCCTCCCTAGGCTTATTCTTGCCCAATTAGGGTTTTTAACCAATCTTGTGTATCCAATAAGTTCATTTGTGTCATTGGATTAACATTTAGGTCATTTTCGTCCTCCCTAGGCATATTCTTGTCCAATTAGGGTTTTTAACCAATCTTGTGCTTCCAATAGGTGTGTTTGTGTCATTGGATGATCAATTAGGTCATTTTCGTCCTCCCTAGGCTTATTCTTGTCCAATTAGGGTTTTTAACCAATCTTGTGCATCCAATAAGTTCATTTGTGTCATTGGATTAACATTTAGGTCATCTTCGTCCTCCCTAGGCATATTATTGTCCAATTAAGGTTTTTAACCAATCTTGTGCTTCCAATAGGTGTGTTTGTGTCATTGGATGATCAATTAGGTCATTTTCGTCCTCCCTAGGCTTATTCTCGTCCAATTAGGGTTTTTAACCAATCTTGTGCATCCAATAACTTTGTTTGTGTCATTGAATTAATATTTAGGTCATTTTCGTCCTCCCTAGGCATATTCTTGTCCAATTAGGGTTTTTAACCAATCTTGTGCATCCAATAGGTGTGTTTGTGTCATTGGATGATCAATTAGGTCATTTTCGTCCTCCCTAGGCTTATTCTTGTCCAATTAGGGTTTTTAACCAATCTTGTTCATCCAATAGGTGTGTTTGTGTCAATGGATGATCAATTAGGTCGTTTTCGTCGTCCCTAGGCTTATTCATGTCCAATTAGGGTTTTTAACCAATCTTGTGCATCCAATAGGTGTGTTTGTGTCATTGGATGATCAATTAGGTCATTTTCGTCCTACCTAGACTTATTCTTGTCAAATTAGGGTTTTTAATCAATCTTGTGCATCCAATAACTTTGTTTGTGTCATTGAATTAATATTTAGGTCATTTTCGTCCTCCCTAGGCATATTCTTGTCCAATTAGGGTTTTTAACCAATCTTGTGCATCCAATAGGTGTGTTTGTGTCATTGGATGATCAATTAGGTCATTTTCGTCCTCCCTAGGCTTATTCTTGTCCAATTAGGGTTTTTAACCAATCTTGTGCATCCAATAAGTTCATTAGTGTCATTGGATGATCAATTAGGTCATTTTCGTCCTCTCTAGGCATGTTCTTGTCCAACTAGGGTTTTTAACCAATCTTGTGCATCCAATAGGTGTGTTTGTGTCATTGGATGAACAATTAGGTCATTTTCGTCCTCCCTAGGCTTATTCTTGTCCAATTAGGGTTTTTAACCAATTTTGTGCATCCAATAGGTGTGTTTGTGTCATTGGATGAACAATTAGGTCATTTTCGTCCTCCCTAGGCTTATTCTTGTCCAATTAGGGTTTTTAACCAATCTTGTGCATCCAATAGGTGTGTTTGTGTCATTGGATGATCAATTAGGTCATTTTCGTCCTCCCTAGGCTTATTCTTGTCCAATTAGGGTTTTTAACCAATCTTGTGCATCCAATAAGTTCATTAGTGTCATTGGATGATCAATTAGGTCATTTTTGTCCTCCGTAGGCATGTTCTTGTCCAACTAGGGTTTTTAACCAATCTTGTGGATCCAATAGTTGTGTTTGTGTCATTGGATGATCAATTAGGTCATTTTCGTCCTCCCTAGGCTTATTCTTGTCCAATTAGGGTTTTTAACCAATCTTGTGCATCCAATAAGTTTGTTTGTGTCATTGAATTAATATTTAGGTCATTTTCGTCCTCCCTAGGCTTATTCTTGTCCAATTAGGGTTTTTAACCAATCTTGTGCATCCAATAACTTTGATTGTGTCATTGAATTAATATTTAGGTCATTTTCGTCCTCCCTAGGCATATTCTTGTCCAATTAGGGTTTTTAACCAATCTTGTGCATCGAATAAGTTCATTTGTGTCATTGGATGATCAATTAGGTCATTTTCGTCCTCCCTAGGCATATTCTTGTCCAACTAGGGTTTTTAACCAATCTTGTGCATCCAATAGGTGTGTTTGTGTCATTGGATGATCAATTAGGTCATTTTCGTCCTCCCTAGGCTTATTCTTGTCCAATTAGGGTTTTTAACCAATCTTGTGCATCCAATAAGTTTGTTTGTGTCATTGAATTAATATTTAGGTCATTTTCGTCCTTCCTTGTCTTATTCTTGTCCAATTAGGGTTTTTAACCAATCTTGTGCATCCAATAGGTGTGTTTGTGTCATTGGATGATCAATTAGGTCATTTTCGTCCTCCCTAGGCTTATTCTTGTCCAATTAGGGTTTTTAACCAATCTTGTGCATCCAATAGTTGTTTTTGTGTCATTGGATGATCAATTAGGTCATTTTCGTCCTCCCTAGGCTTATTCTTGTCCAATTAGGGTTTTTAACCAATCTTGTGCATCCAATAGGTGTGTTTGTGTCATTGGATGATCAATTAGGTCATTTTCGTCCTCCCTAGGCTTATTCTTGTCCAATTAGGGGTTTTAACCAATCTTGAGCATCCAATAGGTGTGTTTGTGTCATTGGATGATCAATTAGGTCATTTTCGTCCTCCCTAGGCTTATTCTTGTCCAATTAGGGTTTTTAACCAATCTTGTGCATCCAATAGGTGTGTTTGTGTCATTGGATGATCAATTAGGTCATTTTCGTCCTCCCTAGGCTTATTCTTGTCCAATTAGGGTTTTTAACCAATCTTGTGCATCCAATAGGTGTGTTTGTGTCATTGGATGATCAATTAGGTCATTTTCGTCCTTTCTATGCTTATTTTTGTCCAATTAGGGTTTTTAAGCAATCTTGTGCATCCAATAAGTTCATTTGTGTCATTGGATGATCAATTAGGTCATTTTCGTCCTCCCTAGGCATATTCTTGTCCAACTAGGGTTTCTAACCAATCTTGTGCTTCCAATAGATGTGTTTGTGTCATTGGATGATCAATTAGGTCATTTTCGTCCTCCCTAGGCTTATTCTTGTCCAATTAGGGTTTTTAACCAATCTTGTGCATCCAATAGGTGTGTTTGTGTCATTGGATGATCAATTAGGTCATTTTCGTCCTCCCTAGGCTTATTCTTGTCCAATTAGGGTTTTTAACCAATCTTGTGCATCCAATAGGTGTGTTTGTGTCATTGGATGATCAATTAGGTCATTTTCGTCCTCCCTAGGCTTATTCTTGTCCAATTAGGGTTTTTAACCAATCTTGTGCATCCAATAAGTTCATTTGTGTCATTGGATGATCAATTAGGTCATTTTCGTCCTTCCTAGGCATATTCTTGATCAACTAGGGTTTTAAACCAATCTTGTGCATCCAATAGGTGTGTTTGTGTCATTGGATGATCAATTAGGTCATTTTCGTCCTCCCTAGGCTTATTCTTGTCCAATTAGGGTTTTTAACCAATCTTGTGCATCCAATAGGTGTGTTTGTGTCATTGGATGATCAATTAGGTCATTTTCGTCCTCCCTAGGCTTATTCTTGTCCAATTAGGGTTTTTAACCAATCTTGTGCATCCAATAGGTGTGTTTGTGTCATTGGATGATCAATTAGGTCATTTTCGTCCTCCCTAGGCTTATTCTTGTCCAATTAGGGTTTTTAACCAATCTTGTGCATCCAATAGGTGTGTTTGTGTCATTGGATGATCAATTAGGTCATTTATCGTCCTCCCTAGGCTTATTCTTGTCCAATTAGGGTTTTTAACCAATCTTGTGCATCCAATAGGTTGAGTTGTGTCATTGGATTAACATTTAGGTCATTTTCGTCCTCCCTAGGCATATTCTTGTCCAATTAGGGTTTTTAACCAATCTTGTGCATCCAATAGGTGTGTTTGTGTCATTGGATGATCAATTAGGTCATTTTCGTCCTCCCTAGGCTTATTCTTGTCCAATTAGGGTTTTTAACCAATCTTGTGCATCCAATAGGTGTGTTTGTGTCATTGGATGATCAATTAGGTCATTTTCGTCCTCCCTAGGCTTATTCTTGTCCAATTAGGGTTTTTAACCATTCTTGTGCATCCAATAGGTGTGTTTGTGTCATTGGATGATCAATTAGGTCATTGTTGTCCTCCCTAGGCTTATTCTTGTCCAATTAGGGTTTTTAACCAATCTTGTGCATCCAATAGGTGTGTTTGTGTCATTGGATGATCAATTAGGTCATTTTCGTCCTCCCTAGGCTTATTCTTGTCCAATTAGGGTTTTTAACCAATCTTGTGCATCCAATAAGTTCATTTGTGTCATTGGATTAACATTTAGGTCATTTTCGTTCTCCCTAGGCATATTCTTGTCCAATTAGGGTTTTTAACCAATCTTTTGCATCCAGTAGGTGTGTTTGTGTCATTGGATGATCAATCAGGTTATTTTCATCCTCCCTAGGCTTATTCTTGTCCAATTAGGGTTTTTAACCAATCTTGTGCATCCAATAGGTGTGTTTGTGTCATTGGATGACCAATTAGGTCATTTTCGTCCTCCCTAGGCATATTCTTGTCCAATTAGGGTTTTTAACCAATCTTGTGCATCCAATAGGTGTGTTTGTGGCAATGGATCATCAATTAGGTCATTTTCGTCCTCCCTAGGCTTATTCTTGTCCAATTAGGGTTGTTAACCAATCTTGTGATCCCATAAATGTGTTTGTGTCATTGGATGATCAATTAGGTCATTTTCGTCCTCCCTAGGCTTATTCTTGTCCAATTAGGGTTTTTAACCAATCTTGTGCATCCAATAAGTTCATTTGTGTCATTGGATTAACATTTAGGTCATTTTCGTCCTACCTAGGCATATTATTGTCCAATTAGGGTTATTAACCAATCTTGTGTATCCAATAGGTGTGTTTGTGTCATTGGATGATCAATTAGGTTATTTTTGTCCTCCCTAGGCATATTCTTGTCCAATTAGGGTTTTTAACCAATCTTGTGCATCCAATAGGTGTGTTTGTGTCATTGGATGATCAATTATGTCATTTTCAACCTCCTTAGGCTTATTCCCGTCCAATTAGGGTTTTTAACCAATCTTGTGTATCCAATAGGTGTGTTTGTGGCAATGGATGATCAATTAGGTCATTTTCGTCCTCCCTAGGCTTATTCTTGTCCAATTAGGGTTTTTAACCAATCTTGTGCATCCAATAGGTGTGTTTGTGTCATTGGATGATCAATTAGGTCATTTTCGTCCTCCCTAGGCTTATTCTTGTCCAATTAGGGTTTTTAACCAATCTTGTGCATCCAATAAGTTCATTTGTGTCATTGGATTAACATTTAGGTCATTTTCGTCCTCCCTAGGCATATTCTTGTCCAATTAGGGTTTTTTTTTTACCAATCTTGTGCTTCCAATAGGTGTGTTTGTGTCATTGGATGATCAATTAGGTCATTTTCGTCCTCCCTAGGCTTATTCTTGTCCAATTAGGGTTTTTAACCAATCTTGTGCATCCAATAACTTTGTTTGTGTCGTTGAATTAATATTTAGGTCATTTTCGTCCTCCCTAGGCTTATTCTTGTCCAATTAGGGTTTTTAAACAATCTTGAGCATCGAATAACTTTGTTTGTGTCATTGAATTAATATTTAGGTCATTTTCGTCCTCCCTAGGCATATTCTTGTCCAATTAGGGTTTTTAACCAATCTTGTGCATCCAATAGGTGTGTTTGTGTCATTGGATGATCAATTAGGTCATTTTCGTCCTCCCTAGGCTTATTCTTGTCCAATTATGGTTTTTAACCAATCTTATGCATCCAATAAGTTCATTTGTGTCATTGGATTACCATTTAGGTCATTTTCGTCCTCCCTAGGCATATTCTTGTCCAATTAGGGTTTTTAACCAATCTTGTGCTTCCAATAGGTGTGTTTGTGTCATTGGATGATCAATTAGGTCATTTTCGTCCCCCCTTGGCATATTCTTCTCCAACTAGGGTTTTAAACCAATCTTGTGCATCCAATAGGTGTGTTTGTGTCATTGCATGATCAATTAGGTCATTTTCGTCCTCCATAGGCTTATTCTTGTCCAATTAGGGTTTTTAACCAATCTTGTGCATCCAATAGGTGTGTTTATGTCATTGGATGATCAATTAGGTCATTTTCGTCCTCCATAGGCATATTCTTGTCCAATTAGGGTTTTTAACCAATCTTGTGCATCAAATAGGTGTGTTTGTGTCATTGGATGATCAATTAGGTCATTTTCGTCCTCCCTAGGCTTATTCTTGTCCAATTAGGGTTTTTAACCAATCTTGTGCATCCAATAACTTTGTTTGTGTCGTTGAATTAATATTTAGGTCATTTTCGTCCTCCCTAGGCTTATTCTTGTCCAATTAGGGTTTTTAACCAATCTTGAGCATCCAATAACTTTGTTTGTGTCATTGAATTAATATTTAGGTCATTTTCGTCCTCCCTAGGCATATTCTTGTTCAATTAGGGTTTTTAACCAATCTTGTGCATCCAATAGGTGTGATTGTGTCATTGGATGATCAATTAGGTCATTTTCGTCCTCCCCAGGCATATTCTTGTCCAATTAGGGTTTTTAACCAATCTTGTGCTTCCAATAGGTGTGTTTGTGTCGTTGCATGATCAATTAGGTCATTTTCGTCCTCCCTAGGCTTATTCTTGTCCAATTAGGGTTTTTAACCAATCTTGTGCATCCAACAAGTTTGTTTATGTCATTAAATTAATATTTAGTTCATTTTCGTCCTCCCTAGGCATATTCTTGTCCAATTAGGGTTTTTAACCAAACTTGTGCATCCAATAGGTGTGTTTGTGTCATTGGATGATCAATTAGGTCATTTTCGTCCTCCCTAGGCTTATTCTTGTCCAATTAGGATTTTTAACCAATCTTGTGCATCCAATAAGTTCATTTGTGTCATTGGATAATCAATTAGGTCATTTTCATCCTCCCTAGGCATATTCTTGTCCAACTACGGTTTTTAACCAATCTTGTGCATCCAATAGGTGTGTTTGTGTCTTTGGATGATCAATTAGGTCATTTTCGTCCTCCCTAGGCTTATTCTTGTCCAATTAGGGTTTTTAACCAATCTTGTGCATCCAATAGGTGTGTTTGTGTCATTGGATGATCAATTAGGTCATTTTCGTCCTCCCTAGGCTTATTCTTGTCAAATTAGGGTTTTTAACCAATCTTGTGCATCCAATAAGTTTGTTTATGTCATTGAATTAATATTTAGGTCATTTTTGTCCTCCCTTGGGATATTCTTGTGCAATTAGGGTTTTTAATCAATCTTGTGCATCCAATAGGTGTTTTTGTGTCATTGGATGATCAATTAGGTCATTTTCGTCCTCCCTAGGCTTATTCTTGTCCAATTAGGGTTTTTAACCAATCTTGTGCATCCAATAGGTGTGTTTGTGTCATTGGATGATCAATTATGTCATTTTCGTCCACCCTAGGCATATTCTTGTCCAATTAGGGTTTTTAACCAATCTTGTGCATCCAATAGGTGTGTTTGTGTCATTGGATGATCAATTATGTCATTTTCGTCCTCCCTAGGCATATTCTTGTCCAATTAGGGTTTTTAACCAATCTTGTGCATCCAATAGGTGTGTTTTTGTCTTTGGATGATCAATTAGGTCATTTTGGTCCTCCCTAGGCTTGTTCTTGTCCAATTAGGATTTTTAACCAATCTTGTACATCTAATAAGTTCATTTGTGTCATTGGATTAACATTTAGGTCATTTTCGTCCTCCCTAGGCATATTCTTGTCCAATTAGAGTTTTTAACCCATCTTGTGCATCCAATAGGTTTGTTTGTGTCATTGGATGATCAATTAGGTCATTTTCGTCCTCCCTAGGCATATTCTGGTCCAATTAGGGTTTTTAACCAATCTTGTGCATCCAATAGGTGTGTTTGTGTCATTGGATGATCAATTAGGTCATTTTCGTCCTCCCTAGGCTTATTCTTGTCCAATTAGGGTTTTTAACCAATCTTGTGCATCCAATAAGTTGAGTTGTGTCATTGGATTAACATTTAGGTCATTTTCGTCCTCCCTAGGCTTATTCTTGTGCAATTAGGGTTTTTAACCAATCTTACGCATCCAATACGTTCATTTGTGTCATTGGATGATCAATTAGGTCATTTTCGTCCTCCATAGGCTTATTCTTGTCCAATTAGGATTTTTAACCAATGTTGTGCATCCAATAAGTTGAGTTGTGTCATTGGATTAACATTTAGGTCATTTTCATCCTCCCTAGGCTTATTCTTATCCAATTAGGGTTTTTAACCAATCTTGTGCATCCAATAGGTGTGTTTGTGTCATTGGATGATCAATTAGGTCATTTTCGTCCTCCCTAGGCTTATTCTTGTCCAATTAGGGTTTTTAACCAATCTTGTGCATCCAATAAGTTGAGTTGTGTCATTGGATTAACATTTAGGTCATTTTCGTCCTCCCTAGGCATATTCTTGTACAATTAGGGTTTTTAACCAATCTTGTGCATCCAATAGGTGTGTTTGTGGCAATGGATGATCAATTAGGTCATTTTCGTCCTCCCTAGGCTTATTCTTGTCCAATTAGGGTTTTTAACCAATCTTGTGCATCCAATAGGTGTGTTTGTGGCAATGGATGATCAATTAGGTCATTTTCGTCTTCCCTAGGCTTATTCTTGTCCAATTAGGGTTTTTAACCAATCTTGTGCATCCAATAGGTGTGTTTGTGTCATTGGATGATCAATTAGGTCATTTTCGTCCCCCTTAGGATTATTCTTGTCCAATTATGGTTTTTAACCAATCTTGTGCATCCAATAAGTTGAGTTGTGTCATTGGATTAACAATTAGGTCATTTTCGTCCTCCCTAGGCATATTCTTGTCCAATTAGGGTTGTTAACCAATCTTGTGCATCCAATAGGTGTGTTTGTGTCATTGGATGATCAATTTGGTCATTTTCGTCCTCCTTAGGAATATTCTTGTCCAATTAGGGTTTTTAACCAATCTTGTACATCCAATAACTTTGTTTGTGTCATTGGATGATCAATTAGGTCATTTTCGTCCTCCCTAGGCTTATTCTTGTCCAATTAGGGTTTTTAACCAATCTTGTGCATTCAATAAGTTTGTTTGTTTCATTGAATTAATATTTAGGTCATTTTCGTCCTCCCTAGGCATATTCTTGTCCAATTAGGGTTTTTAACCAATCTTGTGCATCCAATAGGTGTGTTTGTGTCATTGGATGATCAATAAGGTCATTTTCGTCCTCCCTAGGCATATTCTTGTCCAATTAGGGTTTTTAACCAATCTTGTGCATCCAATAGGTGTGTTTGTGGCAATGGATGATCAATTACATCATTTTCGTCCGCCCTAGGCTTATTCTTGTCCAATTAGGGTTTTTAACCAATCTTGTGCATCCAATAGGTGTGTTTGTGTCATTGGATGATCAATTAGGTCATTTTCGTCCTCCCTAGGCTTATTCTTGTCCAATTAGGGTTTTTAACCAATCTTGTGCATCCAATAAGTTTGTTTGTTTCATTGAATTAATATTTAGGTCATTTTCGTCCTCCCTAGGCATATTCTTGTCTAGTTAGGGTTTTTAACCAATCTTGTGCATCCAATAGGTGTGTTTGTGGCAATGGATGATCAATTAGGTCATTTTCGTCCTCCCTAGGCTTATTCTTGTCCAATTAGGGTTTTTAACCAATCTTGTGCATCCAATAGGCGTGTTTTTGTCATTGGATGATCAATTAGGTCATTTTCTTCCTCCCTAGGCTTTTTCTTGTCCAATTAGGGTTTTTAACCGATCTTTTGCATCCAATAGGTGTGTTTGTGTCATTGGATGATCAATTAGTTCATTTTCGTCCTCTCTAGGCTTATTCTTGTCCAATTAGGGTTTTTAACCAATCTTGTGCATCCAATAGGTGTGTTTGTGTCATTGGATGATCAATTAGGTCATTTTCGTCCTCCCTAGGCTTATTCTTGTCCAATTAGGGTTTTTAACCAATCTTATGCATCCAATAGGTGTGTTTGTGTCATTGGATGATCAATTAGGTCATTTTCGTCCTTCCTAGGCTTATTCTTGTCCAATTAGGGTTTTTAACCAATCTTGTGCATCCAATAAGTTCATTTGTGTCATTGGATTAACATATAGGTCATTTTCGTCCTCCCTAGGCATATTCTTGTCCAATTAGGGTTTTTAACCAATCTTGTGCATCCAATAAGTTCATTTGTGTTATTGGATTAACATTTAGGTCATTTTCGTCTTCCCTTGGCATATTCTTGTCCAATTAGGGTTTTTAACCAATCTTGTGCATCCAATAGGTGTGGTTGTGTCATTGGATAATCAATTAGGTCATTTTTGTCCTCCCTAGGCTTATTCTTGTCCAATTAGGGTTTTTAACCAATCTTGTGCATCCAATAAGTTTGTTTGTGTCATTGAATTAATATTTAGGTTATTTTGGTCCTCCCTAGGCATATTCTTGTCCAATTAGGGTTTTTAACCAATCTTGTGCATCCAATAGGTGTGTTTGTGTCATTGGATGATCAATTAGGTCATTTTCGTCCTCCCTAGGCTTATTCTTGTCCAATTAGGGTTTTTAACCAATCTTGTGCATCCAATAACTTTGTTTGTGTCCTTGAATTAATATTTAGGTCATTTTCGTCCTCCCTAGGCATATTCTTGTCCAATTAGGGTTTTTACACCAATCTTGGGCTTCCAATAGGTGTGTTTGTGTCATTGGATGATCAATTAGGTCATTTTCGTCCTCCCTAGGCTTATTCTTGTCCAATTAGGGTTTTTAACCAATCTTGTGCATCCAATAGGTGTGTTTGTGTCATTGGATGATCAATTAGGTCATTTTCGTCCTCCCTAGGCTTATTCTTGTCCAATTAGGGTTTTTAACCAATCTTGTGCATCCAATAAGTTTGTTTGTGTCATTGAATTATATTTAGGACATTTTCGTCCTCCCTAGGCATATTCTTTTCCAATTAGGGTTTTTAACCAATCTTGTGCATCCAATAGGTGTGTTTGCGGCAATGGATGATCAATTAAGTCATTTTCGTCCTCCCTAGGCTTATTCTTGTCCAATTAGGGTTTTTAACCAATCTTGTGCATCCAATAGGTGTGTTTGTGTCATTGGATGATCAATTAGGTCATTTTCGTCCTCCCTAGGCTTATTCTTGTCCAATTAGGGTTTTTAACCAATCTTGTGCATCCAATAGGTGTGTTTGTGTCATTGGATGATCAATTAGGTCATTTTCATCCTACCTACACTTATTCTTGTCAAATTAGGGTTTTTAATCAATCTTGTGCATCCAATAACTTTGTTTGTGTCATTGAATTAATATTTAGGTCATTTTCGTCCTCCCTAGGCATATTCTTGTCCAATTAGGGTTTTTAACCAATCTTGTGCATCCAATAGGTGTGTTTGTGTCATTGGATGATCAATTAGGTCATTTTCGTCCTCCCTAGGCTTATTCTTGTCCAATTAGGGTTTTTAACCAATCTTGTGCATCCAATAGGTGTGTTTGTGTCATTGGATGATCAATTAGGTCATTTTCGTCCTCCCTAGGCTTATTCTTGTCCAATTAGGGTTTTTAACCAATCTTTGCATCCAATAACTTTGTTTGTGTCATTGAATTAATATTTAGGTCATTTTCGTCCTCCCTAGGCATATTCTTGTCCAATTAGGGTTTTTAACCAATCTTGTGCATCCAATAGGTGTGTTTGTGTCATTGGATGATCAATTAGGTCATTTTCGTCCTCCCTAGGCTTATTCTTGTCCAATTATGGTTTTTAACCAATCTTATGCATCCAATAAGTTCATTTGTGTCATTGGATTACCATTTAGGTCATTTTCGTCCTCCCTAGGCATATTCTTGTCCAAATAGGGATTTTAAACAATCTTGTGCTTCCAATAGGTGTGTTTGTGTCATTGGATGATCAATTAGGTCATTTTCGTCCTCCCTAGGCTTATTCTTGTCCAATTATGGTTTTTAACCAATCTTGTGCATCCAATAAGTTCATTTGTGTCATTGGATTAACATTTAGGTCATTTTCGTCCTCCCTAGGCATATTCTTGTCCAATTAGGGTTTTTAACCAATCTTGTGCTTCCAATAGGTGTGTTTGTGTCATTGGATGATCAATTAGGTCATTTTCGTCCCCCCTTGGCATATTCTTCTCCAACTAGGGTTTTAAACCAATCTTGTGCATCCAATAGGTGTGTTTGTGTCATTGCATGATCAATTAGGTCATTTTCGTCCTCCATAGGCTTATTCTTGTCCAATTAGGGTTTTTAACCAATCTTGTGCATCCAATAGGTGTGTTT
>JBBPBR010002172.1:0-10321 GCA_037974775.1 Cicer pinnatifidum | reverse complement strand
ATGCCTAGGGAGGACGAAAATGACCTAAATGTTAATCCAATGACACAAATGAACTTATTGGATTCACAAGATTGGTTAAAAACCCTAATTGGACAAGAATAAGCCTAGGGAAGACGAAAATGACCTAATTGATCATCCAATGACACAAACACACCTATTGGATGCACAAGATTGGTTAAAAACCCTAATTGGACAAGAATATGTCTAGGGAGGACGAAAATGACCTAAATATTAATTCAATGACACAAACAAACTTAATGAATTCACAAGATTGGTTAAAAACCCTAATTGGACAAGAATAAGCCTAGGGAGGACGAAAATGACCTAATTGATCATCCAATGACACAAACACACCTATTGGATGCACAAGATTGGTTAAAAACCCTAGTTGGACAAGAACATGCCTAGGGAGGACGAAAATGACCTAATTGATCATCCAATGACACTAATGAACTTATTGGATGCACAAGATTGGTTAAAAACCCTAATTGGACAAGAGTAAGCCTAGGGAGGACGAAAATGACCTAATTGATCATCCAATGACTCAAACACACCAATTGGATGCACAAGATTGGTTAAAAACCCTAATTGGACAAGAATATGCCTAGGGAGGACGAAAATGACCTAATTGATCATCCAATGACACAAACACACCTATTGGATGCACAAGATTGGTTAAAAACCCTAATTGGACAAGAATATGCCTAGGGAGGACGAATATGACCTAAATGTTAATCCAATAACACAAATGAACTTATTGGATGCACAAGATTGGTTAAAAACCCTAATTAGACAAGAATAAGCCTAGGGAGAACGAAAATGACCTAAATGTTAATCCAATGACACAACTCAACTTATTGGATGCACAAGATTGGTTAAAAACCCTAATTGGACAAGAATAAGCCTAGGGAGGACGAAAATGACCTAATTGATCATCCAATGACACAAACACACCTATTGGATGCACAAGATTGGTTAAAAACCCTAGTTGGACACGAACCTGCCTAGGGAGGATGAAAATGACCTAATTGATCATCCAATGACACAAATGAACTTTATTGGATGCACAAGATTGGTTAAAAACCCTAATTGGACAAGAATATGCCTAGGGAGGACGAAAATGACCTAATTGATCATCTAATGATACAAACACACCTATTGGATGCACAAGATTGGTTAAAAACCCTAGTTGGACAAGAACAGGCCTAGGGAGGACGAAAATGACCTAATTGATCATCCAATGACACTAATGAACTTATTGGATGCACAAGATTGGTTAAAAACCCTAATTGGACAAGAATAAGCCTAGGGAGGACGAAAATGACCTAATTGATCATCCAATGACACAAACACACCTATTGGATGCACAAGACTGGTTAAAAACCCTAGTTGGACAAGAACATGCCTAGGGAGGACGAAAATGACCTAATTGATCATCCAATGACACTAATGAACTTATTGGATGCACAAGATTGGTTAAAAACCCTAATTGGACAAGAATAAGCCTAGGGAGGACGAAAATGACCTAATTGATCATCCAATGACACAAACACACCTATTGGATGCACAAGATTGGTTAAAAACCCTAATTGGACAAGAATATGCCTAGGGAGGACGAAAATGACCTAATTGATCATCCAATGACCCAAACAGACCTATTGAATGCACAAGATTGGTTAAAAACCCTAATTGGACAAGAATATGCCTAGGGAGGACCAAAATGACCTAAATATTAATTCAATGACACAAACAAACTTATTGGATGCACAAGATTGGTTAAAAACCCTAATTGGACAAGAATAAGCCTATGGAGGACGAAAATGACGTAATTGATCATCCAATGACACAAACACACCTATTGGATGCACAAGATTGGTTAAAAACCCTAATTGGACAAGAATATGCCTAGGGAGGACGGATATGACCTAAATGTTAATCCAATGACACAAATGAACTTATTGGATGCACAAGATTGGTTAAAAACCCTAATTGGACAAGAATAAGCCTAGGGAGGATCAAAGTGACCTAATTGATCATCCAATGAGATAAACACACCTATTGGATGCACAAGATTGGTTAAAAACCCTAATTAGACAAGAATATGCCTAAGGATGATGAAAATGACCTAAATGTGAATCCAATGACACAAATGCACTTATTGGATGCACAAGATTGGTTATAAACCTAATTGGACAAGAATAAGCCTAGGGAGAATGAAAATGACCTAATTGATCATCCAATGACACAAACACACCTATT
Source organism: Cicer pinnatifidum (assembly GCA_037974775.1). Lineage (NCBI taxonomy): Eukaryota > Viridiplantae > Streptophyta > Magnoliopsida > Fabales > Fabaceae > Cicer > Cicer pinnatifidum. The sequence continues at coordinate 8,062 of JBBPBR010002172.1, read as the reverse complement.
GGATGCACTAGATTGGTTAAAAACCCTAATTGGAAAAGAATATGCCTAGGGAGGACGAAAATGACCTAATTTGATCATCCAATGACACAAACACACCTATTGGATGCACAAGATTGGTTAAAAACCCTAATTGGACAAGAATAAGCCTAGGGAGGACGAATATGACCTAATTGATCACCCAATGACACAAACACACCTATTGGATGCACAAGATTGGTTAAAAACCCTAATTGGACAAGAATAAGCCTAGGGAGGACGAAAATGACCTAATTGATCATCCAATGACACAAACACACCTATTGGATGCACAAGTTTGGTTAAAAACCCTAATTGGACAAGAATATGCCTAGGGAGGACGAAAATGACCTAAATATTAATTCAATGACACAAACAAACTTATCGGATGCACAAGATTGGTTAAAAACCCTAATTGGACAAGAATAAGCCTAGGGAGGACGAAAATGACCTAATTGATCATCCAATGACACAAACACACATATTAGATGCACAAGATTGGTTAAAAACCCTAATTGGACAAGAATAAGCCTAGGGAGGACGAAAATGACCTAATTGATCATCCAATGACACAAACACACCTATTGGATGCACAAGATTGGTTAAAAACCCTAATTGGACAAGAATATGTCTAGGGAGGATGAAAATGTCCTAAATATTAATTCAATGACACAAACAAACTTATTGGATGCACAAGATTGGTTAAAAACCCTAATTGGACAAGAATAAGCCTAGGGAGGACGAAAATGACCTAATTGATCATCCAATGACACAAACACACCTATTAGATGCACAAGATTGGTTAAAAACCCTAATTGGACAAGAATATGCCTAGGGAGGAGGAAAATGACCTAAATATTAATTCAATGACACAAACAAAGTTATTGGATGCACAAGATTGGTTAAAAACCCTAATTGGACAAGAATAACCCTAGGGAGGACGAAAATGACCTAATTGATCATCCAACGGCACAAACACACCTATTGGATGCACAAGATTGGTTAAAAATCCTAATTGGGCAAGAATAAGCCTAGGGAGGACGAAAATGACCTAATTGATCATCCAATGACACAAACACACCTATTGGATGCACAAGATTGGTTAAAAACCCTAATTGGACAAGAATAAGCCTAGGGAGGACGAAAATGACCTAATTGATCATCCAATGACACAAACACACCTATTGGATGCACAAGATTGGTTAAAAACCCTAATTGGACAAGAATAAGCCTAGGCAGGACGAAAATGACCAAATTGATCATCCATTGCCACAAACACACATATTGGATCCACAAGATTGGTTAAAAACCCTAATTGGACAAGAATATGCCTAGGGAGGACGAAAATGACTAAATTGATCATCCAATGACACAAACACACCTATTGGATGCACAAGATTGGTTAAAAACCCTAATTGGACAAGAATATGCCTAGGGAGGACGAAAATGACCTATTTGATCATCCAATGACACAAATGAACTTATTGGATGCACAAGATTTGTTAAAAACCCTAATTGGACAAGAATAAGCCTAGGGAGGACGAAAATGACCTAATTGATCATCCAATGACACAAACACACCTATTAGATGCACAAGATTGGTTAAAAACCCTAATTGGACAAGAATATGCCTAGGGAGGACGAAAATGACCTAAATGTTAATCCAATGACACAACTCAACTTGTTGGATGCACAAGATTGGTTAAAAACCCTAATTGGACAAGAATAAGCCTAGGGAGGACGAAAATGACCTAAATGTTAATCCAATGACACAACTCAACTTATGGGATGCACAAGATTGGTTAAAAACCCTAATTGGACAAGAATAAGCCTATGGAGGACGAAAATGACCTAATTGATCTTCCAATGACACAAACACACCTATTGGATGCACAAGATTGGTTAAAAACCCTAATTGGACAAGAATAAGCCTAGGGAGGACGAAAATGATCTAAATGTTAATCCAATGACACAACTCAACTTATTGGATGCACAAGATTGGTTAAAAACCCTAATTGGACAAGAATAAGCCTAGGGAGGACGAAAATGACCTAATTGATCATCCAATGACACAAACACACCTATTGGATGCACAAGATTGGTTAAAAACCCTAATTGGACAAGAATAAGCCTAGGGAGGACGAAAATGACGTAATTGATCATCCAATGACACAAACACACCTATTGGATGCACAAGATTGGTTAAAAACCCAAATTGGACAAGAATAAGCATAGAAAGGACGAAAATGACCTAATTGATCATCCAATGACACAAACACACCTATTGGATGCACAAGATTGGTTAAAAACCCTAATTGGACAAGAATATGCCTAGGGAGGACGAAAATGACCTAAATGTTAATCCAATGACACAAATGAACTTATTAGATGTAAAAGATTGGTTAAAAACCCTAATTGGACAAGAATAAGCCTAGGGAGGACGAAAATGACCTAATTGATCATCCATTGACACAAACACACCTATTGGATGCACAAGATTGGTTAAAAACCCTAATTGGACAAGAATAAGCCTAGGGAGAACGAAAATGACCTAAATGTTAATCCAATGACACAACTCAACTTATTGGATGCACAAAATTGGTTAAAAACCCTAATTGGACAAGAATAAGCCTAGGGAGGACGAAAATGACCTATTTGATCATCCAATGACACAAACACACCTATTGGAAGCACAAGATTGGTTAAAAACCCTAGTTGGACAAGAACATGCCTAGGGAGGACGAAAATGACGTAATTAATCTTCCAATGACACTAATGAACTTATTGGATCCACAAGATTGGTTAAAAACCCTAATTGGACAAGAATAAGCCTAGGGAGGACGAAAATGACCTAATTGATCATCCAATGACACAAACACACCTATTGGATGCACAAGATTGGTTAAAAACCCTAATTGGACAAGAATAAGCCTAGTGAGGACGAAAATGACCTAATTGATCATCCAATGACACAAATGCACCTATTGGATGCACAAGATTGGTTAAAAACCCTAATTGGACAAGAATATGCCTAGGGAGGACGAAAATGACCTAAATGTTAATCCAATGACACAAATGAACTTATTGGATGCACAAGATTGGTTAAAAACCCTAATTGGACAAGAATAAGCCTAGGGAGGACGAAAATGACCTAAATGCTAATCCAATGACACAACTCAACTTATTGGATGCACAAGATTGGTTAAAAACCCTAATTGGACAAGAATATGCCTAAGGAGGACGAAAATGACCTAATTGATCATCCAATGACACAAACACACCTATTGGATGCACAAGATTGGTTAAAAACCCTAATTGGACAAGAATAAGCCTAGGGAGGACGAAAATGACCTAATTGATCATCCAATGACACAAACACACCTATTGGATGCACAAGATTGGTTAAAAACCCTAATTGGACAAGAATATGCCTAGGGAGGACGAAAATGACCTAGTTGATCATCCAATGACACAAACACACCAATTGGATACACAAGATTGGTTAAAAACCCTAATTGGACAAGAATATGACGGCGGAGGACGAAAATGACCTAAATGTTAATCCAATGAGACAAATGAACTTATTGGATGCACAAGATTGGTTAAAAACCCAAATTGGACAAGAATAAGCCTTGGGAGGACGAAAATGACCTAATTGATCATCCAATGACACAAACACACCTATTGGATGCACAAGATTGGTTAAAAACCCTAATTGGACAAGAATAAGCCTAGGGAGGACGAAAATGACCTAATTGATCATCCAATGACACAAACACACCTATTGGATGCACAAGATTGGTTAAAATCCCTAATTGGACAAGAATAAGCCTTGGGGGGACGAAAATGACCTAATTGATCATCAAATGACACAAACACACCTATTGGATGCACAAGACTGGTTAAAAACCCTAATTGGACAAGAATATGCCTAGGAAGGACGAAAATGACCTAATTGATCATCCAATGACACAAACACACCTATTGGATGCACAAGATTGGTTAAAAACCCTAATTGGACAAGAATGTGCCTAGGGAGGAGGAAAATGACCTAAATATTAATTCAATGACACAAACAAAGTTATTGGATGCACAAGATTGGTTAAAAACCCTAATTGGACAAGAATAAGCCTAGGGAGGACGAAAATGACCTAATTGATCATCCAATGACACAAACACACCTATTGGATGCACAAGATTGGTTAAAAACCCTAACTGGACAAGAATATGCCTAGGGAGGACGAAAATGACCTAATTGATCATCCAATTACACAAACACACCTATTGGATGCACAAGATTGGTTAAAAACCCTAATTGGACAAGAATATGCCTAGGAAGGACGAATATGACTTAAATGTTAATCCAATAACACAAATGAACTTATTGGATGCACAAGATTGATTAAAAACCTTAATTGGACAAGAATAAGCCTAGGGAGAACGAAAATTACCTAAATGTTAATCCAATGACACAACTCAACTTATTGGATGCACAAGATTGGTTAAAAACCCTAATTGGACAAGAATAAGCCTAGGGAGGACGAAAATGACCTAATTGATCATCCAATGACACAAACACACCTATTGGATGCACAAGATTGGTTAAAAACCCTAATTGGACAAGAATAAGCCTAGGGAGGACGAAAATGACCTAATTGATCATCCAATGACACAAACACACCTATTAGATGCACAAGATTGGTTAAAAACCCTAATTGGACAAGAATATGCCTAGGGATGACGAAAATGACCTAAATATTAATTCAATGACACAAACAAAGTTAATGGATGCACAAGATTGGTTAAAAACCTTAATTGGACAAGAATAAGCCTAGGGAGGACGTAAATGACCTAATTGATCATCCAATGTCCCAAACAAACCTATTGGATGCACAAGATTGGTTAAAAACCCTAATTGGACAAGAATAAGCCTAGGGAGGACGAAAAAGACCTAATTGATCATCCAATGACACAAACACACCTATTGGATGCACAAGATTGGTTAAAAACCCTAATTGGACAAGAATAAGCCTAGGGAGGACGAAAACGACCTAATTGATCATCTATTGCCACAAACACACCTATTGGATGCACAAGATTGGTTAAACACCTATTGGTTGCACAAGATTGGTTAAAAACCCTAATTGGACAAGAATAAGCCTAGGGAGGACGAAAATGACCTAATTGATCATCCAATGACACAAACACACCTATTGGATGCACAAGATTGGTTAAAAACCCTAATTGGACAAGAATAAGCCCAGGGAGGACAAAAATTACCAAATTGATCATCCATTGCCACAAACACACCTATTGGATGCACAAGATTGGTTAAAAACCCTAATTGGACAAGAATATGCCTAGGGAGGACGAAAATGACCTAATTGATCATCCAATGACACAAACACACCTATTGGATGCACAAGATTGGTTAAAAACCCTAATTGGACAAGAATAAGCCTAGGGAGGACGAAAATGACCTCAATGGTAATCCAATGACACAACTCAACTTATTGGATGCACAAGATTGGTTAAAAACCCTAATTGGACAAGAATAAGCCTAGGGAGGACGAAAATGACCTAATTGATCATCCAATGACACAAACACACCTATTGGATGCACAAGATTGGTTAAATACCCTAATTGGACAAGAATAAGCCTTCGGAGGACGAAAATGACCTAATTGATCATCCAATGACACAAACACACCTATTGGATGCACAAGATTGGTTAAAAACCCTAATTGGACAAGAATAAGCCTAGGGAGGACGAAAATGACCTAATTGATCATCCAATGACACAAACACACCTATTGGATGCACAAGATTGGTTAAAAACCCTAATTGGACAAGAATAAGCCTAGGGAGGACGAAAATGACCTAATTGATCATCCAATGACACAAACACATCTATTGGAAGCACAAGATTGGTTAGAAACCCTAGTTGGACAAGAATATGCCTAGGGAGGACGAAAATGACCTAATTGATCATCCAATGACACAAATGAACTTATTGGATGCACAAGATTGCTTAAAAACCCTAATTGGACAAAAATAAGCATAGAAAGGACGAAAATGACCTAATTGATCATCCAATGACACAAACACACCTATTGGATGCACAAGATTGGTTAAAAACCCTAATTGGACAAGAATAAGCCTAGGGAGGACGAAAATGACCTAATTGATCATCCAATGACACAAACACACCTATTGGATGCACAAGATTGGTTAAAAACCCTAATTGGACAAGAATAAGCCTAGGGAGGACGAAAATGACCTAATTGATCATCCAATGACACAAACACACCTATTGGATGCACAAGATTGGTTAAAAACCCTAATTGGACAAGAATAAGCCTAGGGAGGACGAAAATGACCTAATTGATCATCCAATGACACAAACACACCTATTGGATGCACAAGATTGGTTAAAAACCATTGTTGGACAAGAATATGGCTAGGGAGGATGAAAATGACCTAATTGATCATCCAATGACACAAATGAACTTATTGGATGCACAAGATTGGTTAAAAACCCTAGTTGGACAAGAATATGCCTAGGGAGGACGAAAATGACCTAATTGATCATCCAATGACACAAACACACCTATTGGATGCACAAGATTGGTTAAAAACCCTAATTGGACAAGAATAAGCCTAGGGAGGACGAAAATGACCTAATTGATCATCCAATGACACAAACAAACCTATTGGATGAACAAGATTGGTTAAAAATCCTAATTGGACAAGAATAAGCCTAGGGAGGACGAAAATGACCTAATTGATCATCCAATGACACAAACACACCTATTGGATGCACAAGATTGGTTAAAAACCCTAATTGGACAAGAATATACCTAGGGAGGACAAAAATGACCTAAATGTTAATTCAATGACACAAACGAACTTATTGGATGCACAACATTGGTTAAAAACCCTAATTGGACAAGGATAAGCCTAGGGAGGATGAAAATGACCTAATTGATCATCCAATGACACAAACACACCTATTGGATGCACAAGATTGGTTAAAAACCCTAATTGGACAAGAATAAGCCTAGGGAGGACGAAAATGACCTAATTGATCATCCAATGACACAAACACACCTATTGGATGCACAAGATTGGTTAAAAACCCTAATTGGACAAGAATAAGCCTAGGGAGGACGAAAATGACCTAATTGATCATCCAATGACACAAACACACCTATTGGATGCACAAGATTGGTTAAAAACCCTAATTGGTCAAGAATATGCCTAAGGAAGACGGATATGACCTAAATGTTAATCCAATGACACAAATGAAATTATTGGATGCACAAGATTGGTTAAAAACCCTAATTGGACAAGAATAAGCCTAGGGAGGACGAAAATGACCTAATTGATCATCCAATGACACAAACACACCTATTGGAAGCACAAGATTGGTTAAAAACCCTAGTTCGACAAGAATATGCCTAGGGAGGACGAAAATGACCTAATTGATCATCCAATGACACAAATGAACTTATTGGATGCACAAGATTGGTTAAAAACCCTAATTGGACAAGAATATGCCTAGGGAGGACGAAAATGACCTAAATATTAATTCAATGACACAAACAAAGTTAATGGATGCACAAGATTGGTTAAAAACCCTAATTGGACAAGAATAAGTCTAGGGAGGACGAAAATGACCTAATTGATCATCCAATGACACAAACACACCTATTGGATGCACAAGATTGGTTAAAAACCCTAATTGGACAAGAATAAGCCTAGGGAGGACGAAAATGACCTAATTGATCATCCAATGACACAAACACACCTATTGGAAGCACAAGATTGGTTAAAAACCCTAATTGGACAAGAATATGCCTAGCAAGGACGAAAATGACCTAAATGTTAATCCAATGACATAAATGAACTTATTGGAAGCACAAGATTGGTTAAAAACCCTAGTTGGACAAGAACATGCCTAGGGAGGACGAAAATGACCTAATTGATCGTCCAATGACACTAATGAACTTATTGGATCCACAAGATTGGTTAAAAACCCTAATTG